>BMAO01024311.1:0-20326 GCA_019973975.1 Trichonephila clavata | reverse complement strand
AAACTAAGATTTTGAAACTTGTTTCATTTTAAACAATGCAATATAAAAAAAATTCAAAGTCAATTCCTACTTTGATGACGCCATCTGTTAAAGCTAGTTCTAACTTTGTCAGAAATAACGAAGAATAAATTAAAAATTAAAAATATAATTAATTAATTAATTAATATTTGAAAAAACTTTTTAACATTGTCATCCACTACAAGTTATAAAAATTGTACTTGAACTTGAGTCGATGAATAAAAAGTATTTTGTTATAACGATTGAAAATTTGAACAAGATATTTAGGGAGAGTGTGAACTAATAATAGAATTTGAAAAACAGGAGAATCATTATTGTCGTAGAATTTGAAAAACAGGAGAATCATTATTGTCGTGATGTCTTCGGAGAACTTGGAAATGATTTCTAATTCAACTCGAATGAACCATAAAATCTAATGGCCAAGACCATCTTAATACAGGTAATAGATAAAGAATTCATCATTTAAAATTTTGAGATTTCTGTAAGATTATTTGATTGATTGAATGATTGCACTCTAAAATAACACGAGGATTATTGAGGACGGACCTCGTAATTTTGAGCCATGGTCAAATGACGAGGATTTCATCGTATAGTTTATTACAATAGATTCTTTTATTTCATATTTATATAATGATATTAATACTTTTACTGTACGTTTTAGAATTTTAGAATAAGAGTTCGTAAATTAATACAACCTGCTATGCTATGGAATGATGCATGTTAAACCTGCCAAGGTTTAAAATCTTCCAATTGATGCTGTGTGTGCATTTAAAGAGAGATGTGCCAGTTCATGTATTGTCCTCGTTACTGACCGTTCATCACTAATTCTTCAGAGTGCGGCGCGCGGACATTGAAAATCAAAAATCAAATCGTAAATTAGTACAATTGTTTCTTTTTTAGTTCTATTATACTTTTTAAATAGGTTATATACGTAAGTACTTTAGGACTATACTAAATTAGATTTACAATATACCAATCACTATTCCTCTTTACATTTAAGTATTTGAATTAAATTAGCATTTAAAATTAATGCTAAAAGAAAATAATGAATGGAAATATTTTTATGATCTATCATTTGTTCATAATTAAAAAGAAATATCTTTTTAATACATTTGAAACGCTGTAAATTTATTTATCCTGTCTGAAAAATATTTCTTAAAAAAAATATATTGAATACTGACTAATCGAGAATTACATTTGTTTCATAATAATTGCAATGTCATAAATTAATTGAGAAAGCATTTTTTTCTGCTTGTAAATTTGAAGAAAATTATTAAGAAACCGTTTTAAATTTTCCACATAAAAAACATTTATACTTCTATTTTTATATTTTAAAGTAATAAATTTTCCCAGGAAATTCCTTAGTTTTATTTGAAATAAGAAAATAAAAGCAACCTGTTAAAAAAATCTACTCCATATTCCTGAGGATTTAAAAAATATAAATGATTAATTTGTGTAAAATAACAGAAACGATAAAATTGATAAACTGTAAATAACTCGTAATAAATCAAAATATTTTTTTTCCTAAAATACAAGTTCATGACAACTTAAAATAATATTTTTTAGTAATAAAAGACTCGCAATAACAAATAACCGTATCATTGCTTTTAAAAATTTTAGTCGTATTTTCAAAAGAATTATCTTCTATAAAAAGTTTACTCGACTTTGTTTCTTTCAACTTTGTAAATATTTGCTTAGTGATTTTTTTAAAATAAACCACGCATTGTGTGAAGGAAAATTCCAAGACCAATATATAAAAAGTACTGAATGAAATCAATTAATTTCTGTTTAGTGAAACTTCATGTAATCATTTTAAACTTAATGTTGTTTTTTAGCAAATATTTAATCACAAATCATAAAATAACTTTAAATGGTTTTTAATAATTTTTTTTACTCATTTTTTTTTTAGAATTTTTATTTTAAATTCATCAAACTCAATTCCACAAATTGTTCAGGATATTTATCTTGATTCCTTTTGTTTTTTACGATAAAACTATATAAATATTATTTCATTCATAAATTAGAATATATCTATAAATGTCTTTTGAAGATTTTATACTGTATAAAATTTCTAGAATAATAATTAGAAGTTTGTTGAATATTGTAAGATTGCTATTGAAAAAGTTTGTGCTATACCGACATCATCAATGAGCTAAATCACATGACGTCATAGTCACATGATAAATGCAATCCTGTGTTTCCAGCCAATCAGTTCATAAATCCATGTGACGTCATAACCACATGATAATGCAGTCATGTGTTTCCAACTAGTAAATTCATAAATTCACGTGACGTCACGGATTCACATGATGAATGCAATCCCCCGTTTCCAGGCAATCAATTCACAAATTCATGTGACGTCATATCCACATGATAAATGCAATCGCATGTTTCCTACCAATCAGTTATATCGTCTCTGTTGCCAACTTTTGATCTTTACAGAAAATTTCTTCTTAAAAGTACAAAGCTAATAATAATGACTCACGTAGGTAAATAAAATGAACTTTATTTTGAAATACCCTTATAATATAAGAATTGGTTTCTTTTGAAATATTTTTTGAAGATTCTTAAGGCTTAGCCATGATCGATCATGAGTACTGTATCTGGATTTTACAAGTACAAGAAGCACAAGTCTGTGTCACCTTTAAATTAATTAAAACTTCGTCCATTCTGACAACGTGACCTGCACATTTAATTCTTTATATTCAGATTCTTTAAGTGGAAATATTACTTGAACTAAAAAACCTGAGTAAAATTGCATTTATCAACAATCCACATCGTTTGGCTCAACAGCCCCGGGTGGACCTTGGCCTTCTCCAGAACGTTTTTCCAAGCAGTTCTTGTCACCAGTCCCATACCATGATGGTCTTAAAATCAGTGTTAATAGAGATCAGCTATCTCAGTCTTAGTTCTACTACTCATAGGTTTTTGTTTAAAGATATTTATTGGGCTTGTAATATCCAAGCGGCAAATATGCCCTGCAAAAATCTAATTCTTCTTAATTTAATGAATTTTATTACATCAATGTCCTTATAACAGCGTTTCTCAAACTGTGGGGTGCGCCTCCCTGGGGGGGCCTACGAGGGGAGCCCGAGCATATTGAAAAGTAACGAAAGATTATTTTTAAAAAATTTTATTTACTGAAAGTAAACAAAAAAAAAATCATTCTGACATAATAAGAAATAAATACACGTTTATACTGATATAATACATTTATAAATGTTTCAGTCCTGCAGAATGTTTTTGATAATTAATTTAGGCAATACTAAGGTAAGAACAAGTTGAATAATTACCATTGGCCCCATAGGCTTGTCACATATATAGAATTATATACAAAAATTAACATTTATCTTGATAATTTGTACGGTTTATAATTAATCCCTTAACTGCCGATTAAAAGATACATAATTCGCTTCCCAATGCTCCTGTTTTCCACGTAGGCGTGCATGTGTGTGATGTGTTGGGGGGAGGAAGGGAAGAAAAGGAATAAATAAACAAACCCTCTGAAATAAGTAAATTTTTCACAAACACTGTCAATGTCTTTTTATTGCATTCCAAAGCCTTTGGAATACTTTTAGGTATAGCAGTGCACAGAAAAGATTGACAAGACGTATATATACGTCCGGGGCAATTAATGCTTTGGCTGAGCGAGATATTTATATACGCCACCGGCACTTAAGAGGTTAAAGTCGTGTTGTAGCTTTAGCGTAAAAATATAATATTATTCAATTTAATATAGGTTTATTATATGGAGGGGGCGACGAAAATTATGGTTGATTATTGGTTCGCAAATATTAAATGTTTGAGTAGAACTGCATTATAATCTTGGTAAATTCCAGCACATTTGTTCTTCTATAAAACCATCCTCTTTAATTCCACTAAAAATGGTTATCAGGATCTTTCTCTCAAATGGCAATATTGACCACTTCCTTGTTTGAGAGGGTCCAAGTCTCAGAAGCATAGGTCAGAACTCTGGAGGTAAAATAGTTTTGTATAGTAGTAATTTTGTACCTCTCGTTATATATGATGATCTAAAAAGGGTTTAAAGACTGTTTAAACATCTATTTGTTAACATTATGCGTTTTTTAACTGCAAGGGTCAATTATAGAACTCACACATCAAAATATTTGTACCGTTTCGAATCTATATGTATCAACTTCAAAGGATGGCTGAATTGTGCTATTTTTAGTAGAAATCATATATTTTCTTTTCTATATTTATATTAAGGTATCCGACTGGTTGCGACAACTTTTTTTAAAGAAAAAGGAGATATGGGTTGATTTTTTTTGTTGTTATTTTTAGATTTGTTTAGTGCAATTTAAGAAAAATGTGCTAAAATTAAGAAGAGAAAAATAAATTATTATTACTAAAATGAGAAAAAATAGGTAAAAATTGACAAAAAATAGCATAAACGTGGCCCATTCTGCACCAAAGGTTTATGAACAAATTTTCAATTTTTTCAATCTAATGTTTTGCTATATTATTCAATTTTTAAATGACTTTCAGGATAAGAGATATTTTCTTTTTACAAAAACTAGAGCACTTTATCTCGGTTATTATATGAAAATGCTTAAAAAGACAGTGATTATATGCACACAAGGGACTGTAAATTTCGTAATAAAACAGTGATTGATACATCTGAAGGTTAAAACAATTCTACTATTATACAGAAATTACAGAAAATATTTCAGTTAATTATGTTCAAAACTTTTTCAGCAATCGCTGACCCAGTTTGATTATTATCAAAAAATCCCATTTCGAGTAAAATGCGTTTTAAAGTATGGCATCTTGCTTAAAGTAATGGCTTCTGCTTGTACTAAAACACTTGTAGTTTTTGTTCTAGTAAGCGGGAAATGATAAACTTGGTATTTTTATAAAGCTAATAAGATGGCTCATAAAATAAAATCATAAAAAATTGTCAAATTTTGGTAAAATTCACAGTTTTAGGGTAGTCGTATACCTTAAGGTTAGCTTTTATCAATAATGTTCCTAAAAATACTAATTAATCTACCTTATTTAACTCTATATTCTTACTATGTTAATATGTTTCGAGAAGGAGAGATCACACACACACATGACTATTATAATAATAAAAACTATCTGAAATCTAGCTATATTGTACACATTTTATATATAACGATGCCATTTTTCTGCGTGGTAAAAACACGAAAGTCGTTTTGTTTAAAATGTGATAGTGGCAACAAAAAGTTTGGGGCAGAAATCTCAGCAGAATAACTTACCTACCTTTCTAAAATTTTCTACTTTAAAAAATATTTAAAATGCTTTAGCACAGCAAAAATAATATACAGAATTTTGAAAGGTATTTGAATAAATGTTTCGCAAACTATTTTTGTTTGGCTAAACTTCATCTGTACTAAAAGCCCGATATGAATTTTGATGGCGATTCAAGGTTTCTTAATAAAAAAATGGATCTGGTTATTTTCAGACTTTTCAAAGTTTTTAAAGTCTCTGAGATAAGGTTTTTTTCAGGTAAAATGGCAAGGTGTCTCGAAGATGTATATAAACGCATTAAAAAAAAGGCAATATGTTTGTTTTCAAAGTCTTTTCATGATTTTTTTACTTGTTTCGGAACTTTTTAAGTTCAGAAGACATTCTGGGTTCTGAGGGAGAGAAAAAATTCCAAAGTTGTCTGATAAAAGTGTCATTTCAAAGAGATAATGTCGATTTTCGTTAATCATGAGTAAAAGGTTTAAACTTTTATTCCTTTTTCTTTTAGATATATTTAATTTTAAATCCATTTCAACCATATTATTATCATAAAAACTGTTTTTATGGTTAGTACCCCTGAATCTTTTTACAATATTCTAGAAATCAAAAATCGGTTCTTACGTATTTCACCGTCCAGCAATATTGTCAAATCAAAAGACTTTGCCAAATACAACGATTTCCAGCCAATTGTGGAAACCACTCTGGCGCTTTTTCTTTTACAGTTATAATCGCGATTATAGCATTTTGAGGCATTTTTTTTTAAATTGGTGATGACTTTTCGTTTGGCGCATCGGTCGACGGTATAATACGTAAGTACCCAGAAATTTTAACAAAGTTCTGGAAAATAAAGTTGAGATGTCATTCAAATGGAAAATATGAAATTACGAGGAATAAACGTAAAATATAAAATAGTGAGGGTTATATTCACTTTTATTAAACCATTTAAGTTAAATCATTTATCTTTGTAAAAGACTTTGTCTATATAATATATAATTTCTCAAATTATTTGATTGCAAATCTTTCCGTTTTTAACATGCTTTTATTAGCTTCACCTGTATGTAACGGAATCTTTGAACTCAAATTTTACCCACTTTAAAAGGTCAGATTAATGCGAAATTTTGCACACTTGTTCTATCGATGACAATGCATTAATTTAATACTTTTATTCTATTTTCCTGATCAGGATAAGCGATTTCCCATTTCCAGATTTGGCAACTAATTCCAGATCCTATTTTCAGATTTGGCGACTAATTCCTGATCCCATTTCCAGATTTGGTGACTAAAAGATTAAGTTGCAACCCTAAAACTAAAACACTCATCGTTAATACAAATAAAACAAACAAAAAAAGTGTCCCTATATGAAAAAGAGGAGGAAGCATCAGCAATTTTTTTTATTTCGAGTAACTATAAAAGCGTGTTTTCAGTTTTTAAAACTATCATTTATTAGTTTCAACTGTTTAACCATTCTATTTATTCCAAATTTATTTGTACCTGTGCTCCCGCTCTCAAGCTGAGAGAACTAGTGAAACAAATGTGTGTAGATGAAGAACAATTTTAGTTTTTGTACGCTTTTATGTGAGTTTGACAATTTGGTAAAAACATGTGAATTTCATAACTTACAGCAACTTAATACAAGTTCTGTAAAATAATTATATACAGATGCAATTTTATAACCATTTCAAAATTTTCCATTTTATTGATAATGAAAAATCTTCAAATGTATCTAAAATTATGTAGCGAGTTTGATTCCTATTCTGAATGATTAAATAAAGACAACAACACATGTACATAACGTATGCTAATAATTCATTCTATCAGATAAATACTAATTTTTCAGAAATTCGTACAACTGAAAAAACAACAAGCATTCAAATCTAAACTAATTTTAACCCAATACCACTTTTAATGAATGAATCACATTGTAGAACTTTCGATTTCACATTTTAAGAGTTTTCTATTCAGATGTTGAGTTTATTTTCCATTATCTGCAATCGAGCAATTATAACGTAAAACTTTCCCAAAATTTGTCGTCGTTAAGAAATTGATAAAAATAATTGCGTTCCACTAACTAACCAGTGGATAATGTTTGTAATTTTTAGTTACAGGTTAATTTTGGAAAATACTTCATAGATGAGATAGAAGTTTGAAATTTATTTTAGTTACAGAGTAAATAAATTTCTTATTTTTCATATTAATAACAGGATAAGATGTACATTACTTCGAACTGCATGAAGTTTATTTCAGGAAAAAAGTAGTTAGTAGTGTGATATATTTTCATAAACGTTTAAAATTATTCCATTGGAGAATTTTATAAAGTTTATAACTGCTTTACACGTTCTTTTAATTCATAGAAGTAATCTGCTTCTTCTTTAATAATTATTTTACTCTACTTTTATGGCAAATGATTTTTTTCAAAATACTCTAATGGGCAAAATTAATGTGTATGCAAATTCGTACAAGATGATAAGTTAAAAAAGCATTGCAAGCCAAATGAAAAGAACCAAAACAGCTAAGTATCACAGCTGGAAAACTGATGAGCCTAACTTATTACTTTCTAAGATATAATTTTTATTTAAGCGTAAATAGTATTTTCACGTTTCACTTTTACATATATAGCCCAGTTTGATCGCTTTGAGAGTTTCTAGCGCTAACAATTCAACGCCATCTCCAGCGTCAGTCAAAGTTAAAGGCATTGTTATGTAACTGCAATGCTTGCTTGGTACCCTTACAAGAGTTAGTGAGGGAAAAGCCGTCTGAAATGTTACTGAAGTTTGAAAGTCATTACTTTTACTTATATCACTGCTGTTAAATATGAATGTTAGTATTGTAGTTAGCTAAGTTATTTTTACTGACAAATGTCCATAAATTTTACTTCCATGGAAGTAAAATTTATTGCATTATTATTTTATTTTATAAAATAATTATGGAAATATATAAATTATTGTGTATATTTATGTGGGCATGTGAAATTGAAAATGTTGATTAGGTTATTCTTAAAACAACTTTATAAAAGACAGTGTAAAATATTTATAAAAATTAAAAGTATTTCATTGGTTTGTTGTTGATGAAAAGAATGCTCCATTTTTGTATTGAATTATAAAATAATTAGATTCATAATTTACTGAAATTAATTCATATGGCGAAAGCTTTCAATTGACAATAACTTAATATTGAGAATAATGATTTTTTGTGTGCAAATATTTAATTTAATCCAAGTATTAAATCGTTTGAAAATAAATATTAAATTCAGGATAGATAAAAAAAAAGAAAAGAAAAGAAAATTATTTTAATCAATTTTATTAAATTTATGTTTTTGGAGGAAAAAAACTAAAAGAGTAAATTTAAACGGAATATTCAATAATAATAAATCCAATTTAGATAATTTTCAGTCAATTACAAATATTCTCTTAAAGTTTTAATTAATTTTGCAGGCATGCAAAGTTCTCTGAGTTTCTTTATTAAAGGAAATAATTCATTTATTTCTCTCACAGCCATAAAATACTAAACTGTCCCCTTTTTTTTCTTTTAAAGTGTTCTATAAAGCTAATCAGTTTAAATAAAATAATAATCGACGGTCATAACGATTATTGATTTTGAAATAACAATTTTTCTATTGTATTCGTTTTATAGATTCTACAAATGAAATTATCATTAATTCAATTACAGGGTCTTCTAAAACATTTATGAATATCATCACTTTTTTAAATTGAATAAAAACAATAAAGTTTGTGGTGGAGTAAAAATAACAAGGTTTATTATATTAATAGCTATCATGTAATGTTTACTTAGAAAAGTAATATTAATAGCCATTGTATATGGTGGCTACTTATATTGCTTAGTAATTGAACCAGTGGATTGATATTTTAGAAAGTTTTGCTACTGATCCATTTTGTTATACAACTTCTGACAATAAAGTTCGGTGAATAGTCCTGTAACATTAGCGAAGAGGAAATATTAACGAAAGTTGCCTTATTGTCCTTCGAAATAGTCACCTCTCGTAACTATGCACCGCTGAGATCTGCTATATATGTCCTGGAAACTTTGTAAGAAATCATCTTTTGGAATGGAGTTCAAAAGTCTCGTCACGTTTCGTTGAATGTTAGGAATATCGTTAATATTGATAACACACTTTTTTTATCCCTAAGCTCTAGGTAACGATGTGTCGCATGGATTCACGGTTAATCTGAAGTTCATCCGCTATCATGCGCACAGTTAATTGACGATCTTTAGTGACTAATTTCTTCATTTTCTCAATATTTTCGTCATTGACGGAAGTCACCAGTCTTCTGTGCCTTTCTTCCGGGGGTTCTCAGAAACACTTTCCCTGCTTTTCGAAAACGGACGAACCACTTGTACACACACCCCATGGACAGTGATTGATCTTCATAAACACGTACCAGGATCGCATAAGTTTCTGTCGGTGTCTTGCCAAGCTTAAAACAAAACTTTAAATTGATCTTTTGTTCGTTCATTTTCCTGTTCTCGGTTAAGAACCGATTCACTAAACAAGCACTTTGTAAAACAAGTCTTACACGGAACACAAAGAAGTCTCAATTGAACAACGGTAGAGGCAGATGGTCATCATCTGTCGCTACTCATGTGCAGCGTTTCGTTTCACCATTGTTGCCAGATCGACCGTTCTGATTTAATTCACCGAACTTTATTGTCAGAGGTTATATATTTTTTCTCTGTTAGCCTTGTCTTAATCTTAGAGGATATATAATAATCAATTAAAATATTGTTTCTCATTTTATTGATAGAAACTTTTTAAAACAAAAAAAAATCGAATATTTAAGAATAAATAAGATATTTACAGCCAAAATATAATAAGATGCTGTCTGAGTCCATGTAATCGTTGTTTTAAGAACAAAGAAGGAATACGTCACGAAAATTAATGACTGGAACATAATTAATTTAATGGAATCCACAAGATTTTTCAAAAAATGCATTCGGGACAAATTATTTTCCTCTGAAAACAAATAGTTTTTCATTAAAATTACTGGATAAGAAAATTGTTCCTTGATTATTATGATCAGCTTAAAAATTATATTGATGATCTCTGAATTATTTAATAGCTGCAGAATAATTTACTTGGGCTTATTCCTAAAAAATAAATATTTCGGGAAAGAAATTTTTCAATTTTTTTAGGAACTTTTTTTATATGTCATGTTGAAGTGTAAGCTGTACGTGCATGCGTGAGTGCGATGAATAGTTCTTTAGATTATTCCAATTAATGTACTAAATTCATGATGTTCACATTTTGAATTCAATCATGCATTCTTCATTAAATTCAAACCTGGCATTAGAATTGTACTTGCTATTCTATTTGTAAAATTTAGACATTCAAATTCGATAAATGAATATTAGCATTCTAGTATTAAGATTCAACATTCTAGTATTAAGATTCTTCAAAAATGAGATTTTTATATTATACTTATAAATCAGATGTACTTTGTTCACCTATGTGCATTATTATTGTTAACAAATATGTACATTTTAAAAGAAAGTTCTGCAAAGAGCAAAAGGTGGCACAACAATGATGTACATGAACTGGTTGTCTGGAAACACATAATTCCCTTTATCATGCAACTATGACGTCACATGAATTTATTAACTAATTGGCTAGAAACACGTTTTGTCATTATCATGTGATTATGACGTCACTTGAATTTATTAACTAATTGGCTAGAAACACGTGTTTGTCATTATCATGTGATTATGACGTCACTTGAATTTATTAACTAATTGGCTAGAAACACGTGTTTGTCATTATCATGTGATTATGACGTCACATGAATTTGTGAACTGATTGGCTAAAAACACGTGATTGCTGTTATGGGGCTATGACGTCACATGAATTTAGCCCATTGAAATTATCTGTGAGATTTTTAGAAATAAAGTATTAGGAGGGGGGGAGGGATTAGAGCCTGCATTACTTCTTTTAAAATTGTTATTATTTTTTTAAAAAGTACACATTACTTTTTCTGGTAAGGCATGCACCTGTTCTCACACTTTCTATGGACTTTATTGTATAATATTACTTTTTCTTACAAGAAAACAAAAACTAGTTTCATCACTTTCTCAAGACTTCATTCTGGGACATTTACAAGCTAATCCAAACCCAATAATAACCTCAAATCACGTGTCACCCAAATCACATTAACTCTTCCGTAAAACCAAATCACTTCCACGCCGAATTCCCTAAACTTCGACAAGTACCAGTTTATTGGCTTTGTGTCTCCAGAATACAGCACGTGACTTTACTCTTCCGAAACGAAGTGAATTGAATCACGTTTTTCTGCGTCTGCCACATAAAAGCAGAAACAAACGTCGCATTTGAGCCATTCGGTCTTCCAGACGAGACAGTGCCCATTCCAAAATAGCATCGTAAACGCTAGGGTCCCTGGATCTGATCACGAACTCGCCATTTTTGAGTCTTTCAGGAACACTTGCATCTTTTTTGAATTCAGTATATGAGGTTATTCGACGGATTCAATTTGTTTTCTATGCTAGTCGACAAAAGCTATAAAATATTCAGTATTCCTTATACATTTCTTAAAGAGGGAACTTTAAAACCTTCTTTTTTGGAGGTTTTAGGTGAAAGGATTAAATAAAAAAGAAAGTCTGTGATTGTAACGTTGTACAAATTTATTTAGTTTATAAAATTAGAAATTCCAAGTTTCCTTTCAAATATATAGTTTGAAATGCCGATTGCTTTTTAAAAAAATCTAATCCTGTTGAAAGGAATAATTACTATTTAGGGAAAAGAACACTTGTCTTAAGACTCTGTGAAAGTTCTTGCTATTTTTAACCTGGACTTTTGAAATTAAGAAAAAAACTTGATGTGTAACATCTTTCCCCTCGGTTGCTGGATATTTGTAGGAGCGATTTCGTGAAAAGGGACGGAAATGTGTAACAGGAAGTCGGGGAAGCACGCGTTATTTGATTTGACCAATCAGCACGCTTGGTGGTGCCCTTCGCAACCCTCTCATCGGGGTCCAACTCTAGTAGCCATCAAGCCGCCATATTTTTTTATATTGTTAAATTTAGCACTTCAAAAACTCGGTTTCGTTTATATATATATATATATATAACTCGAAATCCGCTTTGCACGTACCAGCAAGTCTTATTAGACTTCATCCAGGATAAACTTGCGATTCTTACGCTCAATTGTCCAAGTCTCAGGGCTCGTTGTGTAGGAAATCTGAGGTTATATTTTTTGTGTAAATTATATTTTAATAATTTTATTTATTGTTAAGCGCCTGACAAAGTTCATCATTTTTTTAAAAATACGAGTATGTAATATGGAATTATATTCCAATAAATATTTTAGTGCGTATCTTTTTCATACTTTGAGGTTAACAGTGTTACTGTTATTGACGCTGTTTTTCAACGGTTTTTAAGTACTGTGAAATCACAAGCATATGTGTCATATTTTAGTTATCATAAGTCTATTGTGTCTCCACTATAAATATTCCCCAAATTGAACAAGAATAATTATTTTTGATAAAAAATTACATTACTACTTGTGTTAATTAAATAAAATTGTCATTAAAAATATAATTATTCGGTAGAAAATTATTTTCCAATCATACCCGATTAATTTTTTTTCTTGATTTAAGATACTATTGTCAATAAACCACGATAACATGTCAGATGTTACACATCATATGCGACTACTGTAAGGCTCGTTTCTATTTTTTTTATGTAGTGTACAATTTTCCTTTTTTAAAAAATGATGAAACTTACTTTTGGAATGTTCCTCGTTGGCTTAAATGAAATAATGTAAGCTGATTAGAGAATCTTCGAAATATAATTATATATCATCTTGTATAACATAACAGAAAAACAGTTCTGATTTTAGAGGGTTACAGAAAAATTCACTCGAAAAAATACGCAATGTAATATTAAAGCAATTTAAATTCCTTTTTCTTTTCTTTATTTCAAATTTCCTTAAGTATGACGTACAATAAAAATAGAACTTTTTCTTAGAGAAGAAACTCAAAAGCATTATTTTAAGTTTTATAAAGATTCAATAAGAATTTTCTAAAGGAGTTCTTCGGGCTTTTCATAGATTTTGTTAAGATTTTATATTAAATTTATTGCTTTTCCATAATCTTTCAATAATAATCAGATAAAATGTTTTAGATAATGTAAATTTAAAGTGATAAAACTTCGAAATCATTTTTTTTTCATTGAACGACATATTGTAACTCAATCAAAAAGTATTTTGTTTAAAAAGATATAAATATTTAAAATAAATGTACTATAGGTTTTTAGGGTTATATACGTAACGTATTCTTTAAATATATTTTGACAACTATGAGGACTATTTTTAGAATCAATATTAGCAAGTAACCACACTTTAAGGAACCTCTTACAAAGGGGTTAAAACTCATTTTTGATTACTTTTTTAAAATAGTGCTCGTATTTTGAGTTTAATGCACAACACGTTTTTACACATGCTGCAGTAATTTTACTAAAAATTAAACTATTATGTATGAAAATATATTCGCTATATGCTCGCTCTCCAGAAAGAGAGAGGGCATGAAGAAAAATATAAGAAAATATCAAAATAGCCTCAACAAAATAAAAGTATGGATAAATATCGTTGATCTACTGTTGAACGTAGCTGTTGTGCATTTTAAAGTTGTTTAGTGCTTAACATATCCAACTACTTGCGATAGGGGTTTTTTGTTGGTTTTAGATTTATTTATAGAACATTTTAAGAAAAATATGCTAAAATTTTATGAATAGAAAAAGAAATTATTATTACTAAAATAGGAAAAAATGGGTAAAAATTGACAAAAAATAACATTAACGTGGTCCATTCGGTACCAAAAGTTAATGAACCGATTTTCAATTTTCAATTCTGATGTGTTGCTATGTTGTTCATTTTTGAAATGACCTTCAGGATTATTTCAAAAATTATTTATTACAATTTTTACAAAAGCTAGAGCACTTTATCTTGGTTATTATATGAAATTGCTTTAAAAACAGTGGTTATATTCACATAAGGGCTGTAAATTTTGTAATAAAACAGTGATTGATAAATCTAAAGGTTAAAACATTTCTACTAGTATTCAGAAGATACACAAAAAACTCAGTTAATTATTTTCAAAACTTTTCAGCAATCGCTTGTTTGAGCATTTTCAAAAAAAAAACACTTTTCGAGTAAAACACGTTTTAAAGTATAACAACTTGCTTAAATTAATGGCATCTGCTTTTACTAAAACACTGACGGATCTATAAGCGTCCTTTTTAACTAATCCTCTTAGGGAAACTTTGGAGCCAGCATTCGCGTTGATTCACAGCCTCTCAAAAAGAAACCCTGAAATTTAAATTAGTTTGACTATATAAAGTCTAAGTTTTGTAGATGTAAGAAGGAGCAGGAGAGCTGTTGCGGTGATACGTAGGGGAGAATATTAGAATATTTCATTGAGTATTTCATCAACTTAGCGCGAGTTAAAGAAGGAATTGCTAAGATAATAAATTATTGGATTAACAATTTAAAGATAGATTGCATCAGATTTAGTCATCGGATCACTAGCGTTTGTTCATTTTGTCTAGTTCACTTAGTCATGTTTACTTAGAGTTGTTCATTGAGAATAGATTGCTCGCTTTATATATCACTCCTAGGGTTTACTTTTGTAGTTTGACTTGTGATTGCTTAAGTGTGTTTGAAGAGAAATAAAATAATAGTTATTAGGGAAGTTGTTGGTAATGCTTTGTTTCCCTCCCCCCCCCACACCCTTATGTAGGCAAGACGGTGAAGGAGGGGTGCCAAATATGTCGCGCTCACAACATTTGTAGTTTTTGTTCTAGTGAATGAAAAATAATAAACGTGGTATTTTTATAAAGCTAATTAAGATCGCTTAAAACAATAAAAAATGTGGCAAGTTTTGGCAAAATTCACAATTTTAGGGTAGTAGGATATCTTACACGGAACAGATTCTGCAAGTTGTGGATGTGGCACTACCTGTTGCAAGACTTATGGTACTAATAAGATTCACTGTAAAAAATCCGTTTCTTTTAAGACCTGCACTTTTTGAAGAGGATAGCGGTATAGCCATCCTCCAGTAAACACTTTCCATTTAGTCACGTGGTTCGTGAGCTAATGGGCTCAACTCATGACAGTCACATGATAAAGGAAAACACGTGATCTCCATTGAATTCAAAACAGACATCAAACTAATTGTACTTGCTGTTCTATTTGTAAAACTTCGACAAAATTTCATAATAGGGTAAAGATATTCAAATGTTATTGAAAAAAATTCTTCAAAATATTTTTAAATCTTAAAAAACATTTTATTTATGCATGTGTTTTCAAAAATGCACTTTGTCTTCCTATATGCGTTACTTTTGTTGGCAAACTTTACTTTTGTTTGTAAACTCGATTGCTTTTATCGTATGACTATAACATCACATGAGTTTTTGAACAGTTTTGCTAAAAACACGCGATTATCATTATCACGTGACTATGACGTCACATAAATTGAGCCCATGTTCACTTGTTTCGTTCTGTTTACCATTCGGACACACATTCTAGTTTAACTTCTTCTGAATAGTTGGAAGTGGAACTAACCCGTCTTTACGAGTTGCACGTGCAGCTGCTGAACTGTGGATATTGTAACATTTAGAAATCGCTCTATGAAGCCTTACCACATTTTTTTCCCGTTCGCTTTTCCGTTTACAGACTTACACATCAAGGCCACATTGACATTTTCAATATTCAAATATTGATCCATCCTTGGCAGCAAACAGCAGTTGAATGTAGAGTTTTACAAAGCATGAAGTTCGTTTATAAGAATTATCCACTATTCTGAAATTTAAATGGTACAGATACTTAAGTTGATTTGAGACTTCTCAGTGCTTTGGTGAAAAATTCTAAGGTATTATTTTTCTTTTAATTGGAGATCGAGATAATACTTTTAAGGTCATGGTTTGAATAACGTCTTAGGCATACAGAAAACTCCTTCTAACAACTTAGAAATTTCCTTCCGCTCCCACAATTAAAAAACTTTTCTTGTTTGGGTGACCTCCATCCCTACTTTCAATATTCAGTATACAGATAGATAATTATCACTCAATATGAGTCTTTTTAAAGTTTATCCAACATTATTGCTGTTCAATAATATATTATCGATTCTTTCCTTAAAATGCATTTATCTGCAAGAAAATAAAAGCCTTATAAAATCTCTAACAGTATCAATTTTGAATCTATTGATCATATAAAAGAGGACCGTATTTCCAACAAAATACAAGACAAACGCTTCGAGGCTTTAGAATATCTTAAAATAAATTCGCTATCAAGACTCAATTCACGTGATATTCCGAAATATTATATATCGGATTTTGCCGAATGTGTATTTTTCTTGAAAAAAAATATGCATAGCTGTTGGATATAAAATGGTAATTTTTTGATGGATGTAATATCTAAATGGAAAAGATCTTGAATTTAACAGCTTAAAATAAGTTACGTCTTAACTTTGAAATAGAATAATGCAGTGAATTTTGATTATTTGAAAGAGGTTAAAGATGTAAAATGAGCTTAATGAACAAAATTAGCTTTAAATTGAATAAGCATATTTTTATTTATAACTACAATCGACATCTCAAGCTGCCCTTTGTCTCTAATAAACTCAATATATAATGAAAACGCTCTAGTGAATTCCTGTAGAATGAAATTAGTTGAACTTGGAAGTCTAGAGTAAGCATTGCCCTCCAGTGGATTCCCAGCCACTGTAACATTTCTGGAAATGAGAAAGCAGATAGGCTTGCTAAAGAGAGATCTCTCATGTTCCAACCTGACTCTCCTTGCCTCTGCGTAACATCAAAAGAATCATTTACAGCAAACTGCAACTTAACATAGTCTCCCTGTTTGGTGAAGCAGCTGCAGGTAAAAGTGGAATATCTTGCTGAACAAAAGTGGTAGAGTTCCTAGTTTCCTGTCTCGATCTGGTGGAGTTGCGTGCTCTTTCGTTTACTTACTGGACATGACTACTGGCAAAGGCATTTGCATCGCATTGGAGTAAAGGATTCTGCTTGGTGCCCTCTGTGCAACCAGGGTGAAATGGATGGTGATCGCCTCAGACACTGCCCTATTGTTTTAAAGTTGTTGTTTTTTTTTGTAGACAACTCTACGGAGACAAATTTTAATTCTTTGTATGCTTCTTCATCATTTTATTGGCGGCTCGTCGACCAATGGCAGAGATGCCGAAGACGGGCGTAGAATAAAAAAAACAATCGCTATGAATTTGAATGAATCAGAAATTCGTTAAATTTTTAGACACATTAATCCATTATCCTTCTTAGGAGAACATTGGAAAATTGTGCTAACCCCAAAGAATACCCAAGAGTATTGTTAGTAGGAGGTCGCGTATACATCCGTCACAAAGTGTCGAAGATAACGGACACTCTGGATATGTGTAGACTTCCCGTATCGCTGAAAACATCGAAAATATTTCTGCAGCGATACAAAAAATAGCGCAAATAGCAGGTAATGAAGCGCTGTTCTAACTGATTCTGAAGAATGCAGGACTCAAGGAGAGGATGGAGTAACTCAGAACGTTATCATAATCACTCTGTGGCAAAAAAAATTTCACATGATAGACGCAGTCCAGGATTTTTGGATCCTACGTATATTAATTTTGTGATTTCTTTTTATAGTTTATAGTAATGAACTCTCGGCGAGGTCTATCTTCCAACTCGAGCCCAATTGGGCACTTTGAGTTCGAACAACACTGCTCCTAAAATGAATGTCACTACCAAATGGAATATACATAGTCAGTGAGATAGATAGTAAGAGACATATAGAGAAATGTGGAAGATATTCCCTCATTAATAAGTGCCCGAATCATATTTGATAGCCATTTGTAAATTACAAGATCTCGGAGGAATTTTCTTTGGTAAGTTTGAGAAGTTACATTTCATTGAAAATAAGTAGACGTAAATTCTTACTTTTTAGCTTTTCCGTAAATCGCGTACTCATTTTTAGCCTTTAACTTCATAAAAGAGTTGTCGTTTCAAATGCCAATTGTCTGACGGTGTCCGATCAAAGCCCACGAAATTCATCGTGGGAAGAGGCTAAGTGTACTCCTGTCGTTAGCTGTTAGCTTTGAGCACCATGCAGGTGAAAGTACAATTTGGCTCGGTTCTTATACGATAGATGGCGACACCACCTATTTCCACCTCCACAATTTAGGCATAGAACTAGACGGGAGGGAAATATTCTCCAGACCCCGGCACTCGTGGTTATAGCTACGACCACCCACAAGACTTTCGGACCCACACTGATTTAACGAGCACGTACTCCGTGTGTGCTCGGAAGGTATTCGGTGGCATCAGGCATAGAATCCACACCTTCCGTTCTGGAGTCCAATACTCTAAACACTAGGCTACCCACGCCTTCATAAAAAAAGTAAACTACTGTAACAACCCGTGGGTTGTTGGTGTTTGGAAGTTTGAGTAAAGTTTAACCAAAGTAACTTTTAAGCACAATTTTATCACTTTCTTCACTTAATCAACCAACATAATTAAAGGTAGTAAATGCACTCAATAATACACCCGGAAGAGCAATGGCTTTCCTTAATGCAACTAACATATAATTAATATTACTTAATTGAATTCTGGAGCGCCTTGACTCCTACCTTTGGATTCTCTTTCAATATCTTGCTTAACTATACGACCTCCGGTCGTAGTCTTGTTCACAATTTAATCAACTTTTAATCTCCTAATATCAACCATCGACAAATCTTCGCGTACTCTAATGTCAACGTTTAAATAGAAGTACATATTTACCTAAATCTCGTCTTCTTCACAGAGGCAAGTTTTAGACAGAACTTACAGTTAAAAAGAAAAATTTTACTCAAGAGATTAGTAGAAGATTCGGGATAGACTCATTACACTACTGTAGTGTTTCTCAAAATTTTAATATTTGCGACCCAATATTCAATCACAAATTTCATCGCGCCCATCTGAATAAAATAACAATGAATTGAATTCAATAACTCTATACTTTGACGCTAATACTACAATACGATTCTAACCACCAAAGTGCCTCCGGCGTATATATACATCTCACTCAACCGGTGCATTAAATGTTCCAGACGTATATATACGTCTTTCAGAACAACAATCTTTTCTGCGCACTGCTATCTATAAAGTAATTTCGAAGGCTTTGGAAAGCATGACAAGTTCACTGGGCCACTGGTAATTATTAACCTTGTTCTTAACTTAGTATAGTTAAAGTAATTAAAAAATAAATTGTGTAGTACTAATTAATTTAGAAGTGTATCATGTCAGTGTAAATGTTAATTTTATTTTTTATTATGTCATAATGTATTTTATTTGTTTACTTTTAGTAAATAATTTTTTTAATTAATATTTTGTTTTTGACTTTTCAAAAGGCTTTCACCCTCCTCGTAAAGTTTTCATGCCCCACAGTTTGAGAAACGCTGCATTACTGCAAATCCCTGTTTGCAATCCTTTCTTGTCCATCCATGTTGTGTTCGGATACCACGGTAATTAATTTAATGATCATGATCTTCACTTCAATCGACATGAGGAAGACACATCCAGATTATTCATATTGTTCGTCTTCAAAATTATATGCACGTTGAGAACATTGCTTTCTCACGCAAAATATTTACGCTATGTTTATATATAAATTAGAAAAACTTTTATCAAAAGCTTTTGTATGTAAATTATACTTTCAATAAATTCTAAAAATTTGTTTTGCGAATTTTGGAAGTCAGTTTTTGGAACGAAAGAAATATTTGCCGTCGAAAGTGTTTTAATGTCAAGTGTGCTTAAAATATCTGGAGTTCTGATTTCCGTAAGGTCAATCTTTTGCCTTACACTCCTAATTTATGTGCCGCAAATGTCAGCCGGTCTTTCACCTAGGACCAGTTTCGTGTTAAGGGACTCCTTTGTCGGAATAAGAAGGACACCACAGAGGAATCGGTAGTTTAAATGTGGTTCACCATAATAAAGTTTTTGAAATAAGTTTCCTCTAAGAATATCGTTACTTAACAGTATCACTGGAACAAATGCTTCTGAAAATAAATTCAAATCATTC
>BMAO01024310.1:0-19303 GCA_019973975.1 Trichonephila clavata | reverse complement strand
TGTGTAAATAATAAACCTCAAATTGTTAGGATCATGATATTTAGAAAACGTTATTTAGAAATATCTTAATTTCGATAATTTATAATAAGTGATTTTATCATAAATTCCAACGATTTTAACTTGAAAACAACATACATGAGGTGTGACACAAAAAACGAGACCAGTCCAATAAGTCATTGTACTTACAGAATCGGTTCTCCGTGACAGTACCACCTTGAAAGTAGTTCCCCTCAGCATTCACATACTTCTGCATCCATTGCAGGTGACAGTTCTGGAACGAGGGCTTTGGAAAGCCCTTCATGAGATTTCCGTTTTTGTCAGAACCTCTTCACATAGCCGAAGTAAAATGCAAAAAAATTCCCTTAAGCAAATTGAACTGAAGGAAATAAAGAAAGCTGCTTGAAGCCAAATCAAGCGAATAAGGTGAATTCTCCATTACAGAAATATTTTTACTCGTCAGAAATTGCTTGACTGATAGGGCCGTGTGAACGGGTGCATTGTCATGGTGCAAAAGCCATCCACACTTTACAAAAGTGGCGATTTGTTCCTAATTTTTTTCACGAAATCTTTTTAATACTTCGATGTAGTAGTAATGGTTAACAGTCTGACCACGAGAAACCCATTCAATCATTACAATATCATTGCCGTTGAAGAAGACAATTAGAATTGCCTTGAATTTTCAGGTCAGCAGTCCATCATCTTCCACACTGTCCCTTCCACCTAAAAGCCGCTTATGTTATTCAAATACTCGTGTACGGGATAAATTTTCAGCACCATAAGCCTCAGTTATCATTTGAAATGTTTCAGTGGTTATTTCTTAAGTTTTATAAGAAACTTAATGTTGATTCTCTGTTCGGCTTTTTTTTCATTAGGCATTTTTTTCGGCAGAATGCTGTTGAACGTGTTCACTCAATGATGCACTATTCCCTATTGGCGTGATCAGCTTTGTCGAAACTGACCACATAGATAGAGAAGGTGTGTGAGATGACGTCACCAAATAAGATTGTAGCCAACGCCACTCTTTTTTTAAATTACACACTTAGTCTCGTTTTTTTTCGGTCACACCTTGTATGTTTGAGCAGTAAGAGAATTATTCGATGACAATCTCATAATTTTGAATCATGTCCAAATTTCAGCTGTCAACTGCTCCACTCGTCTTGATTTCCACCTTATCGCAACAAACGTAAGATTTTTTTTATGCCCACTTTCACTGCAGTTCAACCCCCTTTGTTCAACATGATAAATCATACAAGGAAAACAGGACTCGAACATAGACTCAATTTGAATATCCCCCACCGTGGTATTTTTTATTTTGAAATATCTGCAATCAATTTATTATTATGTCCGACAAAGTACTGAAACGTGCGTCTTTACCCGGGATTTCACATCTACACCGGAATATCAAAAAATGCGTGAAAAAAGTTCTTCCGTTTTATTATTCATATTTATTATTAACGTCGATTATTTTATGATCAGCAAGGGAGACATAAATAGTAGATTGTAGGAAACGCAAGAAGACAAGATAGACCAGATAAAATTTTAAGAGAAAAAATTAAACAATAAAGAAATTTTCGCAGGAAAAAAATAAATAAAAATAATTTGAAAGTGAGGGTTGTTTTTATTATTTTCTTAGCACACAATGGTGATACTTTCCAATAAACGTCAAATACTTGTTAATTTTTTGGAAACGCTTGACTTTCAGAAGAAACTGCTTCAAGGTGCAATTTAAAGCTGTCCTGTCTTTCTTTTTTTTGTCAGAAGTTGACACTATCAGGTGAAGTCTAAGAATGGCGTTAAGATAATATACTGTCCTCCTAAGCAATATGGATGTTTTTTATTATGAAAGTTATGGTAAAAGATGAGCTTCCATGCCTCCGAGTCTAAAAACAAGAGAAGTTTTTCAAGGGATAGTCATTTATAGGTTTTCACATTCAATAAAGTTTTCATAAAGCAGTTTAATGGGGGGAGGGGGGAGGAAAAAGATTTTTTTTTACAATTTTAAGCCAAACTTTAAGGTTTGGACTACCCTAAAATTGTAAATTTTGTCAAAAATAGACAATTTTTTATGATTTTATTTTATAGACCATCTTATTAGCTTTATAAAAACACCAAGTTTATTATTTTCCGTTCTCTAGAACAAACACTGCAAGTCGTTTATTAAAAGACGATGTCATTACTTTCATCTTAATGTCATACTTTAAATCACGTTTTACTTGAAATGTGTTTTTTTGAAAACACTCAAACGTGGATAGCGATCGCTAAAAAAGTTTTGAAAATAATGAACTGAAATTTTTTGTGTATGTTGTTTATAATAGTTGAAGTGTTATAACTTTATGATTTATCAATCATTGTTTTAATACAAATTTACATTCCCTTGTGTGAATATAATCACTATTATGTTAAGCAATTTCACATAATAACTAAGATAAAGTTCGCTAGCTTTTGCAAAAATTAAAATATCTCCTATCCTGATAGTCATCTCAAAAATGAATAATATAACACCACATCAGAATTGAAAAATCGCAAATTTTTCATAATTTTTTGGCACAGAATGGGCCATATTTACGTTATTTATTGTAAATTTTTACCAATTTTCTCCCATTTTAGTAATAATAATTTATTTTTCTTTTCTTAAGTTTCGCATATTTCTCTTAAAATATACTAAGCAAATCTAAAAACCACAAAAAAATCCACACATCTCAATCTTCTTAGAATAATTTGTCGCAAGTACTCGGATACCTTAAGATATTATTTTTATCGCATTAAATATAAAGAGCTACCCGTCCAAAAAAAGTGAATTTCATTATGTTTACGGGTGTGTAAAGCAATGTTAAAATTAAAAACAGTCGGACCCCGATTTAATGAATTCCTGGGAATCGAAAATTTTGTTCGTTATATCCATGTCTAAACAGAATAAAAAAATTTTGCATTTTGCCTCTGAAAATTCTATAATAAGCAATTGTACACAAGAAATATCCAAGTTAGAAACTATACACTTATTTTCAACAACTAAAAGTACTATTGGTGAATTATTTCGCATCAGTTCATTGGAGATTTTAAAATAATGACAAATAGATGGTTGAAAATAGGCTTGATTCTTGACTGGAAAGAGTTCTTTTTCAACTCTATGCAGAGAAGAAAATAATGCTTCTATTTCATCTTGCTGCATAAGGAAAATGTCTGCTTTCACAGTTTCCTAGTAATGTAAAACATTAGATAATATGCTGTTGTTGCTGTTCTTGTGTCCTTCACGAAGGGAAGGAAATAAAGTTTCCAGAGCCTGAGACAGGTTAGACTTCTACACGATAGATGACGACATCACCTATCTGCACCTCCACAATTTAGGCATAGACTGGAGGGGAGGGAAATATTCTCCAGCACTCTGTGCCCATGATTTCTGCTGCGACAGCCCACAAGACCTTCGCCCACTGATTTAAAGAGTACGTACTCTATGTGTACTCGGAGGGTACTTGGTGGTATCGGGCATCGAACCCAGGCTTTCCGGTCTGGAGTCCGATGCTCTAACCACTAGACTACCCACGGGTATTAGATAATGTGTGAAAGTTTTAATTGGAGTTTCATTACCTTTATCTGCATTCTGTTATACATTGGTTCCGACAAATCAACAATTTCCTTAACTACAATTGCACATAGTTAATCCGTAAACAAATGTATTATAATCGTTAAAATATACCCCTCATTGTGGAGTGGGATGAGATAAGAAAGGAATTTCTTGTCCTACTCCAGACTCACACGAACGGTTACACTCATGGCTCGTCCGCACCTATAAAGTCTAATAAATGTCTTCACCCTTTCCCGTTGAAATTTACAAGTTTCCACCCAAAGAATTTGGAATAGAAAATTTTTTTTTCCTGTTACGGACAAAACGATATGTCATTGGGGAAAA
Organism: Trichonephila clavata; assembly: GCA_019973975.1. NCBI lineage: Eukaryota > Metazoa > Arthropoda > Arachnida > Araneae > Nephilidae > Trichonephila > Trichonephila clavata. Next base: position 15,396 of record BMAO01024310.1, on the reverse strand, counting down.
ATCTAATTTTTCGAATACAAACTTATAAAATATTTTTTTCAGCTTCTGAAATAATTCGTTAATTCAGGGTTTTTATTCATTAAATAGAGGTTCTGCTTTCATTTTAATAAGGGAAAGAGAAAAATTAGTTTAATCTCGAAATTGGTTAAATAGGGGTTCGTGAAATCGGGTCCAACTGAATAATTTAAATGTAAAATGAAAGTGGGGATGAAAACGTAAGGGAACGAGAACACATTGAAAAAATAGAGAAACAGTGTTGCCCCGCATCCAATGGTATGTACGTTATTCAGAAAACAAGACGCTTTGCGAAAAAAGATGGAAAAATCATTAACCTTCTCAGTAAGATATGCCCCTTACGGGGGAATCCTTAGTGAACATTTTAAATCTTAAAACTGGAAGACTACAAAATTTCGAGGTTATTCGAACAATTGATTTTACCCGCATTTCCTTTTCCCAAGGAAACCTTACAATATGTGAAACCTTTCTACTTCTTGAAAAATATTCGTTAGAATTTTTCTGTTCCCAAACCAGTTTCTATTTGGACACATTCTGTCATGAATATATTGATAGAATTGTCATTGGAGTATGGCTTTTAGTTTCTTCTGCACTCTTTTTTCTTCTTTTGTTAGTGTTGTTGCCTTTCATTTTTCCTTTTACATTTGAACTATTTTCAAACAGATATTTCTTCTTTTTCAAACTTAATCTAACTTTTTTCTTTCAAAATAGAAAGTTCAAAGTTTGACTCTTGTCCAAGACGATGTACCATTAAAATTGGACATAATAAAGAGGAGGGTGGGGAATTAATGCTTGTGCAAATTTGAATAAAGGAAACACAGTCTTTAAGCAAAACAAGTTTTTTTGCGAAATTCTACCTTTTAAAAAACAGTTATTTCTACTCTTAATTTTTAAACCAGCGTTTCTCAAACTGTGTGTTGTGCCTACATTGGGAGGCGTGTAACCCAACAAGGGTGGCGCGAGCATATTGAAAAGTCAAAAATAAAACATTATTTTAAAATATTGATTTGTGGAAAGGAAACAAAACAAAATACATTCTTAAAATAAAAAATAAAATACGCATTTACTCTGATATAATGCATTCATAAATGTATCAGAACTGCACAATATATTTGGTAATTATTTATCAATATCCAGTTAAGAACAAGTTTACCAATGAACTCATGGACTTGTCATATATCCAATTATATACAAAACGTTAAACTTATCTTTATAAGTTGTACAATTTATAATTTTAGTTGTATTTTAGTCTTAGCGTCAAAGTACATTGCTATTGAATTCAACACATTGTTTTTGTATGGAAAACGAGGGGGGGGGGATTATGACTGAAAATTGGGTCACAGGCATTGAAAGTTTGAGAAGCACTGTTTCAAATAGATTATTAACGACACATGGAATATTCCTTTTCTTAAATAAGGTATGGAATTAACTTTTCCCTTAACTATGCATTTTAGTTTAATTGGTATTTCTAGTAATTTTTTCATAAAATTTACTAAACGACCTCTCGAATCATGAGGATCAATCTGGAAGACTATAAATTTTCCAAAACAACGATGTATTTTTTATCACAAATGTTTATTTTACATTTTAACATTGACAAAATGTAATCAAATAAATGGTAATTATGGAAATACTTCAATATAAAAAATGAAGAAAATTCTCAATTTAATTTCAAATTGCATTATAATAAAATGTCTATCTTTATTAACATCAACCAAAGGAATTTTTAATTTCAAATCAATAAATTATTTTTTTTATTTTAAATATTGTACTTTTGGAATTTAACTATAGACATACAGTTAAAGTAACCAAATTGTATGGTGGAAAACTATTTGCATAATTTAATATTCATTTTTACTCTATTAAAATAGATGATTGAACCTGTGTATGCTGGAATATGACGGCCTCGAGATTTCCGCTATATTTAAACCACAAGGGGTATTTATATTTAGAGATACAACAGACATTTAAGCTGTCTCATGAATAAGTAATTTCAATTCTTACAAGAATGGCTAAGTAGTTATAATGTGAACTGGGATTCAAAGTTTGAGCCCTTAATAAAGTGAATGATTAATTAGCATTAAGTTATTTCAAATTACATTTAATATAAATTAGAGTTCGTAACAATATCATATAAATATTCAATGTGAATGTTTTATATAAATTTTAGAAGTAAATAAATAAGCTCCAAATATATACATACAACTTTTTTAAATTCTTAAAAATGCTTGAAACGTTCTCATTGTAAGAGGGGGGGGGAAGAGGCAAATGAAGGGGAGGGGGGGGGTTAAAGTTAAATTGTCGATTTAAGTTTCGCCATTAAAATGTTCTGAAAAATGCACTGGTTAAAAATTTAAAAAGTACTTGTATTTACAGTTCTCCAATTCAATGATTTACATAAAAAGCTCAAAACATATGTTTACATACATTTGAACTCATTTAAAAATTGTTTTAAGTCTTATGTTAAGCACTCTGCACACTCCACACACTTTGACACAAATTTAATTGCGGATTTTAATCGGGCCATCATTATACTTTAAAAGAACATCATAAACATTTTAACATTGAGCTTTAGTGAACACAGTTCAGGCTTCTTCTTCATTATATATTTTATTTTTCTGTTCCGTAATTTGGAATACAGCATTTAGCACAAACATGTACAGAAACACATACGTTGCACTTGAGATACATCACTTATTCTTATTTGTGTTAATAAATATTAGGTAAAAAAATATTTTGAAATTATTACAAACATTGCAAAGTTTATGTCTCAATCTTAATTGTTTTATGTATTGAAATCATTCAGCTAATTCAAAAGTGTATAACAATATACTATTAAGCAAGAATAATGATAAATATACATAAATTTTGAACTTTAATAGCTTTTATCTTTGCCATAACTGCATTGTGGACAGAAGTACTAAATTTAGGACCAAAAAAATTAGTATTTCTAAAATATAAATGGATTGGTTTAAACTTGTCGATGTATTAAGTCACTAAATATCACCAAGTTGTGGAAATTGGAGACAAAATTCGATATCTCTACTTAAGTCCACAACATTCTGAAATAGTTATTTCACGAAAATTTTAGAATCTTCTAGAAAAAAGGTTATTTCTAACTTACATAAAAGCAATGTGAGAAAAGGGCATTATAGTCAAACATTTGACAGTGACTATGTGTTTAACTTACAAGAATTTGTGATTACTAATTTCAATTGCTATGTTCCTAATTTGTGTCATGTCTTCAGAGTTTATTTTTTGGATTAATTCATGGCATCTATACTTGTGCGTATTCACTGTAACCGAATGTAAGTATTAAGTAAAAGTTTTGTTTGTATATTTTGGCAACAGTTAGTATTGTATTTTTTGTGGAATAAAAACGTTTGAATTTTAGAATGGCTGGATATTTTATCGTTCTTAAAATCCAGAATTATCTTTAATGTTATGATTTTTTAAAAAGTTATTTTGCCTTATTCAACTGTAGAACCAGATACGCTGCTAGCGTAATAGAGTTATTTATTTGCAAAAGGATAACGTAATAATTTGTGTGAATTTTGTTCCTGTGCTATTGTAGATTTATACTTTAGCGTTACGTGTTTCTTGGTAAAATAAAATCTACTGTGTTTACGAGTTAGAGAATTCTAGAACAAATCATGATATATTCCTAAAATCTTGCCTGTTAATTTCGCAAAATTATCCTGCACTTAAAAGACGATGAACCATGCATTAATATAAAAGGGCCTTCTTCTGTGGACTATTGCAGCAAATTTATAACGTCACTTTAAATCATAGGTACCCAACCTTTTTTGAACTGGGGCCCCTTTTCTAGTGAATATTTCGATACCACCCCCTTTTCTTATGAATATTTTGATACCGACCCCTCCCACTCTACAGAAATAAGAGTGTACATAATACATGGTGAAAAGAAGAGTTAAATTTAAAAAAAATTCTATTACTAATAGAATATATTTTTTAATTTAAGTTTTTTCTAAAGCCACATTTTTTTTTTTACTTACGAATCTGAAATAGCTATTGCCACAAATATATTTAAATGTGTAATATTATATATTTTAGCCATAGATAAGATATATTGTGTTGGAATTGAAACGCTACTGTGTGTGTAAATTTCTTCTTGATTTAAAAGAGTAAAATAAATGTTTTAGCTTACCTGTTATAAAGACAGGCAGGTGTTTTGATGATACAAACTAATTCATAATAAACTATTGCTTTCAAAATAAATATAAATTGACAGTTTCAACCTTTAAGGAATCACACGTTAATTCCTGGTTAACATATTTAATTATGTTTCTTGGATAATATATGTAATGAAATTCAGTGGATGAAACATTTTTCCTACTGCTCACAGACAAAGACAACACGTGCACTACAAACATTAAAATGCACTATTTCATTAAATTTAATGTAGATCTGAATGTAATATAAGCTTTAAGTTTTTCATACAGTTTCCGAACTACCGAAATATGTGAACTTTCGTACACAAGTCATATAGAACGGATTTAAATACATACATTCAACATAAGGAAAACAGTATTAAAATTTACTTTCGTTAGTACATAATCTGGGTGTTTTTTAGTATTTTTAGACTATATTTGGTTAATCTGCCCAAGCCCCTCCATGCCATCTCAACGCCTCCTAATTTTCTCTAGGTCTTTTACTGCCCCCCGAAAGCTTCAGACACCCACTAGGGGGCGTTATCGCCCATGTTGAGCACTTATGCTTTATATCAACTAGAGAAAATGTACGTCAATGGCTAGTAAAACAAAAACAAAATCCAATTTTAGAAAAATATTAAAGCATGTTTTTAATCATGTTTATATTTCCTTTCTTCCTTTCTTTTTTTATTTATTTTTTCTTCGAATAAGGTAAAAAAATGAGTCTACATATGTAGAATATTTCTCTTCTAAGGAGGGTTTAGAAAGAGCAGTTTGATGATATTTTTAAAGATGAGAAATGTATACGAGAATAGTAATTCTCCGAAAAAAATTCCCAAATTAGCTCGTGTATTCTATCTTAATACAAAAAAAATAGTACCAAAATAAAATGGAGAAAAGTTAATACAATTACATAAGCGTGCAATTACATTTGAGAGCAACTGGGTTTGGCTGAATTATCGACTTTTTAGTTAATACGTACGATGATTTAGAAATAAAAATCGCACCTAGTAAACGACTTATTAAACTTTTACTGCTCAATATTTAACTCCTCTTAGTTTGCTAAGAGGGAACATTTTGCAATATTTCATTGAATATTTTCTAGTAAATGTTTTAAACATCTCAGCCTTTTATCGAAACCTGATATTCCTATATCTCGCTTAGGCAAACTAAATTTTATCGGTTTTCCAACACTCTTCTTTCAGTTTAATTAACGAAAATTCTGTACGAAGCGAAACAAATGACTGCAAAGTGTCTTCATCATCTCGAGTAAACGCTGATGGTTCGACGTTGGGTGATTCATGTCGCTGATTTTTTTTGTCCCTTTCATTCCCTCAAAAAACTTCCATTCGTACATTGAAGTGCATTTTTGTTAATGAAGTTTCAATGGAACTTTTAACTATATCATTTTATTCATTTGTAAACATAAACTCGTTAATTTTATGTTAATTTAGAAGTAATTAAGGTCATTGATACATTGAAAGTGAGTGAAAATTTCAAAAATGATGAATCAAAAATGAGTATTTTTGTAAAAATTGTATACTGTTACGCTTTTTTTTTTAATATATATTTCTGTAGGTATGACTTGAAAATATTGATGCTGCTCAAAAATATTTTAGAAAAACATGGTTTGCAATTGGCTGGTATAATTCCATCCAAGATTTTTTGGATGACAATTATTGTTTAATTGAAACTACGATATGACTGATTTAAACAGTCATTTAATACTTCAGCAGGAATGTATGCCAAATATTCACAAAGTAAACGTTTATTTTGAGGATTTCTTACAGTCAAATTAATTTTAAATTGAATTATCTGTGGAACTGATATATGACATTTTCCATTCACGTTCATAGAATATTAAATTTTATTTTTTGTGGTTTATATTTGTAATAAATTTGAAATTAATGCAAGTTCAAAAATTTTTTTAACCAAAATATTTAGATTGGTTTTTCCGAGGGGATTCATTAGATTTTTGCTTTAAAAAACGAAGAACTTAACTGTATTACCATTAACTATACATCTACAATTTATAAAGTATATTTTCTCTTACTGTTCACAATCACACCAATGTCCCTGAAATTTTCCTTTCTTTGTTTTAAATATAAAAAAAATATCGATGTTTTCAAAAAATTAAAAACAAATCCCTTAGACGAGATTGGAGCGATTTTGCTGTATTGGTTTCAGTTTATAGAAAAATGGAGATAAAAAATAATTATTTTTCATTGAAATACTGATTCCTTTACATAAAATTGAAGGAAAATTTAAGAGGAAAATAATTTTAACAGAAATTGCGGTGTCATTTAAATAAATAGATTTTTCATCTGAGTTTTTACACAAAATTTAATACGTTGTATTTGTTTCTTGTCAGTTTGCATTTATTTTTTTTCTTTGATTTTGTACTAAATAGACAACTGTATTGGATATTTTCGTTGTTCATGATGTCTTTGGGAGTAGACTCGAATGTTATTTTTTCTTCATCTTACTTTATAAATATTGAACGGTTTTTTAGAATTTTGTTTCTTTTTTAATTCCAATGCGGTTTAAAGCAGAAACGAGATTGTACTGATATATTTCTTTTCTAGAAAAATGACTAACTTAAATTAAATTATTTAATATTTAAACACCTAATTTTTGTCTTATGAGTATTCAACAGTGATACATATAATAAGAATCTTCCGAAACTATAAAAATAAGACTCACATAACTTTTTAAAATTACATATTTAGAAGTGGAATAACTTTTAAAATTTCAATATACATGCAAAGAGCAAGTGTACTTAATAAAACTCGATTCCCAAGCCAGGATATAATCTTAACGTACCATTCATTTGCTTTTAAATACGGTCGTTCATTAATGAATACATCTCAAAGAAAAATAAGTAAATAAAAAAAACATAATCCGATAGCAAAATTCCGAAAGAATGCAATTCTATTTGGGGAAATGAGTACATATTCCATTAAAAGCATCTTCGAAGAAACTAAAAGGCTTATCAACGATTAATACATTTATTAGTTTTCTGAATCGCAGAACTGTATCGAAAGTTTTTTCGCACTAATTGCTCCATGTATGGAGATTTAGAAAAGTAATCAACGCATTAGATTTCACGGTACATCGCTTCTCCCAACAGATTTATGTGAGCGATTTTTCTTTAATTTTGGCGCCAATACGAGCGAGTCTTTCTTTTTTCTTCTGAAGGTGAGATTATGAACGGTGATTGTGTTTCCAAAGGAATGCTGGAATGAAAGAATGGAAATCAAGTATTGGGAGCGTTAAACGGAAAATATTTCTCTTCGGAAAAATTGTTGTAATAAGAGAGCTTGTCTTACTTTATTTGCTTTGTTTCCTTAAGTGGAATGCAATTTAATTTAAAAGATGAGTGTATGCATTGGTGCGTTTTAGTTTCAGTTACTCTGCACAGTGAGAATACTTTATTTGTATTATAAAAATGTTACAAGAGAGAGAGAAAAATAGTATATCAATATCGATAAAATATGAGTAACTATTTGTTTAATGCATAAAATTATTATGCATCAACCAAATTACAATTAAATCCATATTTAGAAACGTTTAATTAACCCGGGAGTAGGCGTACACTCAGTACTAACGTTAATGATCACTCGGGGCGACTGAATTACCTCAATCCTTTTTTTTAAATAATTTTTATTGTACACGGAAAAAATTATTATGCCAGTGCATAATTTAACAAAGATACTATCTACTTATAAGGACTTTTCAATTTCTCTTTTTGATAATTTGAGAAAAAATATCAATCGAACTAAACCATTAAGTTTCAAATGTATGTGACTGTAATAAAGGACATAAATCACGGACACTTTTCGCTAAGAATACAGGAATGTTCCGATGAAAAATGTTCCGATTTGAACGCTTTCTTATGTGGCACGACTTCCGTTTCCTATTAATTTCCTCTTACCACTAACAAATTTCACTGTTAAACATCGTATGCGATGTACACTACCTATCATCTTACGGTGGTTCTGCTATAGTTGCACTCATTCTGGAACAAAAGCATGTGTCCACTTACCTTTTGGGGAACGTTTATAATAATAATAATATGAATTTTAATTTTCCAAACCTAGTAAATTATTAAAGAAGGAAAATTTTCTAATATTAAAAAAAAGAAGAAAAATATAAGAATATTTAGTTACGCCCGAAAACATTCCCATATCTATATTAGTGAATACTATAACCGGCTTTATGATTACAAAGCGTAATTTTAAAATTAATCGACTTTTGATCCCTATTCCTTGTACCTGTCTCCGTATTTAGCTACACAGGTTTATTAAATAATTTGCAAGATTTTATTCTAGTACCGCAGTTATTTTTAACTAAGTAGGTTTAGATGTATGATAGTTTCCACTATTGGAACATCTTCCGGTTAAGCAATTAATATAATTTTGCTACGGTTACTTAGTTTCTCTGTGGAAAAGTACCCAAAGCAGGACAATGCCCACGCTTAACTTTGAGCGTAACTTAACCTTTGACCTTCCTAAGGCATTGGTGCTCAAAATTTCAATGTTTTCGTCCCAATATTCATTACGTTTTCCATCGTGCCCCCCCTTCATACAAATGACAATGTATTGAATTCAATAATTTTGACACTAAAGCTGCAATACTACACAGCGATTTTTTGGTGCACCGGGCACAGTGGTCAGTTTTCCCGATCTGGCGCACGAAAATTATTTTACAGGCTTTGAAGTTTTCATAATTATATCTAATGATCAAAAATCGTAGTAATTAATGTAAATTGGTTATTATCTTTTGATTTTTATCAAGAAATAAGATGAATAAGGCCTTAACTAATTTACGTTAAATTTGAATTTGATCAAGAACAAATGATTGCTGAGGGAACTAGTTTTTAAACAAGGATCTAAGGAAATTAACAGATAAAGTAAATTGACACATGGAGAAATATTCAAGAAATAAAGGCATGTTAAAAAAAGTTAAAATTTAAAATATTTAGACAAATACAATCAAACATAACAATGTACATATAAATAAAGGTTAATACATAGTGTTTAAAAGGACCGCACCTTTAAGCATTTTTTTTTTATTTATGTACTAAAAAATTATATTTTAGCATTTCATATAAGTTTCTATTAAAGAAAAATGATACGAGATAAATTTGCACATATTATCCACAAAGTTTGCAAATTTAATTTGTTTTTTAAAAATTTTATTCTTTTTGTGTTAATTATTTGTAATATTTCTAAGAATTTTTAAACACTTTAGGGATCGATTTTACAAATCTTAATTAGTTTTGGAGAAAAAAAATAATGAAATGATATATATGCTAAAATTCAACCCAAAACCGAATATCCCCCCCCCATTTAAAGTTTTTTGCTTCACCCTAATATCGAAATATTATATTTTTATGAAAACAAAAGATGGAAAGAATGAAATTATAAGATTATTACCCTGGCGAACCTTTAGGTGTCTACCATGCATCAGCTTTATACCTCTCCTTCAGCGGTATAATGCTATTTTGGGTATCAATTTGTTTTAAAACATCTTCCTGAGCTTCTAATGCATAAGTGTTGTAAAAAAGCGCTTGCATTGGAACCTCTGCTGATATTTCATCAATAACGATACCAGGAGGATAACAGTTAATTTTATACTATATTAGCTTGTTATAGTTGGGTAAATCAGCGTGGAACTCTTTGCTATTTCCTTTTTTTTCTATTAAATTGGCCTTTTGGCATTTTGGTGTCGACATTAAGAGCCAAGGCTTGGTCAGTCATTTTTTTCGCCGATTCTGGCGGTCGGGCTAAGCATTTCTTCAGCTAGTAGCACGTCTAGGTGAGCAAGTAGTCACTTGTTTCAAAATTAAGGCAGCATCTCTTTCTCCGGCTGCTTGCATTGACATTCTTGTTGCAAATGCTAGTTCTTGCTTGCTTGCTAAAGCAAGAAGAGTACTATTTCCCTCTTTCCGTGGCTTTGCATTCCCCGAATGATTTGGAGGGTCGACCTTGAGTTGATTTGGATGGTATAAATCTTACTCCCCCACAACCACGCATCATTCAACTTGGAGAACTTTTCATTCTACGGCACCTCATCCCTTTTACTCCCACGAAAATAAAAAGTTTAAAATTTTTCTAATTAAAATTGCAGCTGGTCCTCATATTTATCACAGTCCATTGTAGTCCTAACAAAACTCAAAACGATATTAGTTTTACGCTTGGGATTGCTCTTTCTTCCACACATTAAATAAGGCACGTCGAGTAATACCATCGGCCAACGCTGAAAAAAAAATCATAACTATGAAAAGTTGCAGCTAAATTTGGTATTAAATTAAAGGTCTATATCTACTCTATGTGAGTTAAGTGTTACTGTGAAAATCAGTGTCAATCCCAAAAGTTCTAATCCATTAAACACAAAAAACCAACATACTTTAGTAGGAGTTACATGCTGTGCTAAATGTTATGTTTTTATAATTTTAATCGAACTTGAAACTAATTTGAAAGTCAAATCAAGAAATTACTTATCCATGGCATATATTTTCAAAAAAAAAAAAAACCCGCTAAATCTACAAAAAAAATTTCTGACGAAACGATTGAACTTCCGACTGGAAAATGAGGCTCGCAAGTGTTCTTGTAGAAAGATCAAACCCGATATATACCGAAGGTTGTTGAAAATCTCCATTCGCGTACTGACAAAAAATTTTACCACATGGCTAGGGAACTCAAGAGGACCTTAAATTGTAGGTTGTTTTTTTATTTCCGCTCATTTCATTTTTGAGGTTTCCATGCGCCAGATCGGGAAAACTGACCACTGTGCGACGTGGTCAATCGCATCCACCTCAGTGTACCAATTCACGTGAGGAAAGGCAAATTGTGTGCATGGCAGCGACGGATCGCTCAGTCACATCACGAACCATAGCACAACACATTGAGTCTGTAACGCATCATTCAGTGTCTACGCGTACCATTCGACGCCGTTTACAGCAGAGTGGTCTGTCCGCAAGACGTCCATTTCTTGGTCTACTCTTGACGCAGAACCACAGACGTCTCCGCCGCCAATGGTGGGATGAAAGAAGAATGTGGAGGCCGAATGGAATGAAGTTGTATTTACAGATGAGTCACGCATCTGTCTGCAACATCACGATGGTCGGATTCGAGACTGGAGACACCGTGGAGAGAGGATGATGAACAACTGCTTTATTCACCGCCACATTGGGTCCTGCACCAGGTATTATGGAATGCGGCGGGTATTGGATATCATCTCGCACTCCTCTAGTGCGCATTGCCGGTACTTAAAACAGCCAACGCTACATCTCCGAGGTTGTTGGAGCCAGTTGTCCTTCCTTACCTTCTAGGGCTTGTCCTACAGCCATATTTCAACAGGATATTCCGCGCGACCACACGTAAACATGCATTGTCCAAGGTTCTTCGTCAATCACCACGATTGAATTGCTTCCCTTGCCGGCTCGCTCTCCAGATCTTTCAGACGTAGGAAAAACATGTGGTCCATGTTTGCTCAAACGATTGACCCAGATTACACCCCCAGCTGCCACACCAGATCAACTTTGGCAACGTGTGGAACTGCTTTATCTTCTGTACCCTAAGAACACATCAAAAGTATCTTTAAATCAGTGCCGAGGCGTGTGGCGACGGTGACCTCCAACAATGGCGGTTACTCTGGCTACTGATTCTGGCCGAACACACTTCACAGAAGTCTATAAATTTAATCATTTGATACTTGGTCAATATGTTATCTACAAAATAAATTTGTTGAGCTATCTCTTATCTTTCTTGGTGTTATTTACGGTTGCCAGCAGTGTAATTATCCATATTTTACCCTTTAATTTATTATTGGGGAATCCTTCCCAATTGACATTTCACAGTTGCAAAATTGTGAACTTAAAAAACATTTTAAGTGATTTAATGTAATAAACGAAACTTTAATATATATAAATTATGGTTTAAACGCAATTATTGGATGTAAATTGTTTGGGGTGTTCTTTAGCAATCGTTTCACAATCCAGATTTTAGATCATCTGCATAAAAAATCTCAGTTGAATCAAAATTTATAAAAAAGAATATCGTAAACATTAAAATTTACACATACCTTTTTAGTATATGAGTTATTCTTTAAAAAATAAAACCCATTGTCTTACAATCACTTAAACCACAGTAGTTCTCTTTCTACTTCAATAAATTTACTTTGAGTAAAACTGTGCTTAAAAGTTTTCAAGAACATATGCTAGAAAAATAATGGCCTTTCTTCTAAGGATATCACGACAACTAAAAATAACGTATTTATATAAATTTTAATTTTTGAAGACGTACACTCATTGATATACATTACAAGGTTTCGAAAGTATCTTATAAGTATATAATCGTATGGAATTTAAGCTAATGAAACTTCTTAAAAAACCTGATTCACAGTCTCAAAACTCTGTAAGTAAAACCTATAACCGTAGGCAATAAGTAATTGATCGTCCTCTAATATAAAAACTAACCGTTTAGAATTTCCTAGCTTTTCGAAAAGGATATATTTATACAAATCTACAGAAAAAGGTACGAGGCAGTAGATTAAAATAAAAATCAATTCAGTGGGATGAACCAAGTTTCTTATTTTTATAAATTAATCTGAAAAATCAACCCATATATTTGTTGTTTCACTTTTAAGAGTACTAGCTATTCCCGCAGAGGAGAACACCTTATCTGTGTTTCTAAATGCTTTTCACCAACATCACATGACAAACTTTTGCTTAAGGATTCTTCTTTCTTGAGCAAAAACATATCAAGCGATAGGCAATATTCCCTTTTACATGAATTTTTGAAATGAACTCGACCGCGGCAGCCAAGTGATCAAAGCATCGGATCATGGCAGGCGTGTCATGAGTTCGAGCCCAGTACCACAAAGACCTGCCGCGTATTGGAGCGATACACGTTAAATCTGTAGAGAGCTCAAACGTCCTCCCTATAGTGTGGTGTGGTAGTTGGGACAGGAGGGTGCTAGCTCAGGTGTCGTCGTCACTTGATCATGGTTCAAAATTACAAGGTACGTCACCAAAAGCCCTCATGTGGAAATAGTGCAATTTTAAAATTCATTCACTTACTCATTCAAATGAACTGGAAAGAAAACACTTCAGGAAAGAATGCCCAATCCAGTAGTCATAGTCAACACAACTCACTAAGCCACGTTGAATTTCACTTCACTGATGAAAAACGTAAGCAGTGTAAATATTCAAATTGTAAGTAAGAAATATTATAGTAGCGTATTAGACCCTGTGCTTCGATATTTTAATCGTGTCAGAAGACCATTATGTGAAGATATAGATATATATATACTTTTTAAGAAGAATGAAATACTAGGTATTAATTATAAAAAGGTGTTATCGGATTTTTTGAATATTTTAGGAAATACGAATATTTTATTCTAAATCTCAAACAAAAAATGAAAAGACAATATTATTATTTTGTTTACCTTTCCCACTGAACGGTTTTCAAAAGATTATGGAAGATTATCTATTGAGTAAGTGCAAAGGAATCGAAAAAATACTTTCTACAAAATTTTAGAATTTAGAGCTATTTTCTTTGCAACAAACAAAGGACTTCAAAGTTTTCAATCTCAATTTCAGCCATCTCAGGATGAGGCAATGTTTGGATATGTCGGACAAAGTACAGCATTCCAATACAGTCAGCAGATAGGAGTAAATTTTGCAAGTGGCATGGGACTCTTTTACAGGGGCAAAATCATTTTCAACAATAAAACTAATTCACTTTTTGAATACAATTATTCAAGTCGTGCAAACACAGAAATGCGGCCAAATATAGTACAGGAAGACTTGGTTGATATTTCGTTTGAAAGCCGACGTACACCAACTGCATGTGACTCACTTCTCGGACTGGATTCCATAAATGACGACCTTCTTTCACAAACCATCGATTCCATTTAATGGACATACCTCCATCAGAGTTTAATTTCCTCGACTCCCAAAACGAAATGTCAGTTTTAAAGGGTGAACTATTTAGTACGAATTTTGTCAGTATAAATGAAAGTAAATGTGAAAACGCTGAATTGAACGATAATCTGTTCAAATATGACTCCAGGCTCTCTCGAAAGTTTGAAATCTTCCTCGAGTTACATAAACTCGAACACAATAATATTAGATCGTAATTTTCCATCTGAAGCAAAATCTAATTTTGAAGCAACTTACCATTGTGACACTTGTGTGAAAACCTTTCAAAGTAAAGACACTATTGAAACACAAATGTGTATTTTGTAGTGAGAAGCCTTTCCAGTATGACATATGTCAGCGGAATCCATCCCAAATGGGACAACTCTCGGGTACAAATGCACAATCGCTTTTACATACAATCTCAAACGGCATATGCTACACAAAATGCCGTAACAACACAGGATTATTTCTCAGCGAAAAAAATTAAAATTTGAGCATCTTACTCGGCAAGTGCGTAAGCATCCTGTAAAGAAAATTTACCAATGTGAGGAATGTAAAGAGAATTTTCACTAAAATGTAATCTTACTCGACATATTCGAACACATACTGGAGAGAAACCTTTCCAGTGTGATGTATGTAATCAAAATTTTTCACAAAAAGCTCTTACTTGGCATGTGCTTACGCATACTGGAGAGAAACCCCACAATGTGATGTATGTAATCGGGAATTTTTATTAAAACAAAATCTTACTCAGCATGTGCGTACGCATACTGGAGAGAAACCTACCAGTGTGATGTAATGTTACAAATCTTTTTCCCAAAAAGAAATCTTAATGCACATATGCGTAAACATACCGCAGAAATACCGCTCCAGTGTCACTTATAAGCGGAAATTTTCACGAAGCAGTGCATCTTAATAGGCATATGCGTACACATAATGCATAGAAACGTTTCTAGTGTGATGTATGTTGGAACAAAATTCCCGCATTAGGATATAACAGTAGTGCTTAAAAGGAAATTATAGTATGCCAATTTGAAAAGAAATATTCTTCCAGATACACACAAAGTTTTTAAAACATAAGATACTTTTCAGAAGCTGTTGCTGGTATTTCAAAAAAGAAAAATGTGTACATTTGTCTTACTTTTATTCTCATCCGCTTTTCCTGAAACGAATTGCAGACAGATTACTTAAGTAAACAATATTTGAACTGTTACACCCAACAGTATCTTCTGTGGTTGACTTTTAAATGTTAGACACCTTACATTGATTTAGTTTTATAAT
>BMAO01024309.1:0-28057 GCA_019973975.1 Trichonephila clavata | reverse complement strand
ATGTCCATTTACTTATTCAAACTGTATGAATAATCATTTTTAGAACATTTTAGTTGGGATTTAAGAACAATGAAAAGAAAAATGAAAATTTAAAATTTTAATTCAAAGCAGAAATTGCATCATAAATGAAAAAACATGTTTGTATTAAACAATAAACTTGTATGAAAATTTTCGTAATTGAAATGAAGTTATTCTCGATTCATCGAGACCAGAATACATGTTGCTTATATTACAAAAAACTGATGAATTATAGAATTTTTCGAGAATTAATTCCGATCAAGTTGTTTAAATAACGTTGACTTCGTAATTTCCCTCAAATGGTTTCTCATAGGTATTCAAGGAATTATGGCACTAACATGAGCACTTAGTGATGTGCAATTCAAAAAGTCAATTATAAATCTCCTTAAGCCTTCACACTCACAGCACCTTCTTGCGATACCCTAAATTTTATTATTGAAAACCTTCATTCTTTGTAAAATATTATTGAATTGATTGATTATGGTGCTTACTTTTCTCGAAGGCCGTGGGTAGCCTAGTGGTTAGAGCATCGGACGCCAGACCGGAAGGCCTGGGTTTGAGGCCTGATGCCACCAAATGTCCGCCAAGTGCACACGGAGTACGTGCTCGTTAAATCAGTGGGTCTGAATGGTGTCGCCATCTATCGTGAGAAAAAATCGTACTGTTACCTTCATGGGCTCAAAGCTTCGGCTAACGACAGGCGTATCTCTAGCCCGTTGCCATGATGAATTTCGTGGGCCTCGATCTGATTACGTCAGACAATGGCATAAATAACAATAACAACTTTTCTCGAGGAATTCCACGATTCTCGCAGAGCCGGTTCAACTAGGTTTATTAAACCCCTAGTTTTGAGTCATTTAGCTATGCGCTGAGGGTCATTGGGCACATTGTCTCGAGGAACCCTCCGTCCCATATCTAAATTATTATATCAGAGTCCTGAATTAGTCTGTAGGAAGAAAAAGAGTACCTTAATTTAATTAGAATAAAAAGTCACTTTGGTTGATTTCGCAGTCCGCGAGATGGGGCCCGTGAACACTGAAAATCGGGTGCAGGCAATGAAGTGGAAGACTGACATGGTGATGGATGGAGATCCAGGGCTGTCTCTAACGAATGCCGAGACTCGCATTTGGCAGGTTTGATTGAGAGTGATGACGTAATTGTCTGTTAGAGCCAGGGCTGTCGGTCATGGTAATTTACTAAGTCGGTTCTGCTGGTAGAAAGGGAGCATTGTTGTTGGATGGTAAAGCTTAGTGAGTCTCCTCAAATGGCTGTACAGAAAGTAAATAAAAGTGGGTTTGGGAAAGGGAATAGCCTGGTGGGGTGCAGCGAAGAGAATATAATATAGAATGAAGAAAATAAATACAAAATGAGAAAATTATTGCTTAGTGGGTCATTCACCGACAGGTGAATGAGAGGTAGTACAATTACGGAGGAATGTAAGAGTCTAGGAGAATTCTCCTAGGCCTCTTGTGGTGATCTAGTGGAGTATAGTTTTCTAAGTTGATGATGTTTGAATTATTGATGTTTGGGAGATTGTCAAAGAATTTTTTAGCAACAGTTTGAATGTAATTTTTGAAAGGTGGAACTTTGATTGCTTTGTAAATATTGGAGTTTCTGTTGTACATTCTGGCTTTAACTATTGTCCTAATAATAGAATTTTGAGCAATTTCTAGTATCTTGATATTGCTTTTAGCTGCGTATCCCACACAGGATTGGCGTATCTTAGGATGGGGCGCAAAACAGCAGTTGTAGGAGAAGTACCTTATTATATAAATACATTTTTTGATGTCCGGCAAATTAAGGGGTATATTGATTTAAGAGCAGACCGGAATTTATCGCGAGCGTATATAAAGTGTGGTTTCCAAGTGAGCGTTTTATCTAGGATTACACCTAAATATCTAGTACTCTGAGACCATTGTAGTGGTGTGGAATAGAACACTGGATGTGTTACTGGAGTACGTCCTTTTGTGAATAAAACCGCGACGGTTTTATCCACGTTGGTTTTAATCTTCCACATGTTAAAAAAATTTTCAAGTAGGGCCAGGTGTTTGTTAAGTGCTACTGTAACAGATTTTTTATTTTTAAAAGTGGCCGAGATAGCTGTATCATCGGCGAAGAGGTTCAACATGGTGTGTGGGTGTGTAGGAATGTTGTTTAGATAAACATTAAAGAGCACAGGTCTCAACAAGTATCCCTGTGGAACTCCAATGTTCACCGTGTGTGTAATTGAGAGAGTGTCGTTGACTCTGACTTTGTATGACCTGTTAGTGAGATAGGAGTGCAGAATATGGATTAAATCAGTAGGGAAGTCGTTAATGATAAGTTTGTTAAGATAGTCCGCTGACCCAGACACGGTCAAACGCCTTTTGGATATCCATAAAGACAGCACCAGTGGTCCTGACCCTCTGAAATCCTGAGGAAATTTTTTCCGTTAGCCTGAGCAGCGGGTGGTAGGTAGAAAGCTGTTTGGTGAAGCCAAACTGATTCGGATTAAGAAAGTTAGTGTTAGTTATATGAGAGTGAATTCTATTGAGGATGACGTGCTCGACAATTTTACTAAGAGCAGATAGTAAACTTATTGGCCTGTATGAGTCAGGGAGACTTATTTTCCCCAGGTTTGAGAATCGGAAAAACAATGGCAACTTTCCAATTTTTTGGAAAGTGCCTCAGAAGTAGTATTTGATTTATGATGAATGTAAAAATAAACAGTGCTTTTAATGGGAAATTCTTAATGGCCTCGTTTGTAACGTTGTCGAAGCCCGGAGCCTTGTTATTATTCAGGCGCTTGACATATTCATAAATTTCCTCCGGATGAGTAGGGGAGATGGGAGTAGTAGGAGGAGTAAAGAGAGAGAGAAAGTTCCTTAGAGTATTAGCGAGGTCAGAGTCTATGTTTGCTCTGAAATTCTCTGGTCTTTTATTTTCTGTGTAGTTGTCTTCGAAGGTGTTTGCAATTAAATTTGCTTTCTGTTCATCGTTTCTAGCGATGCCAGAAGAGCTGTTTAAATTTGGAATGTTTGAGCGTCTTTTTCGGAAGTATTTTTGGGTATGCCAGAGGCTATTATCCTGAGTTTCGAGTGCTGCTAGTTTAGCGTTCCAAGTGTTTTGAGAGTGTAATTTAAGTTCTTTTTTACACAGAGCCTGAAGTCTGTTGGCTTCAGCTTTGTGCAGTGGATTGAGTGTGCGTTGAAATAATTTCCTGGCCCTGTTTTTGCGAGTGATGAGTTCTTTCACGTTTTGGGGTGTGTAACTGTGCTGCTTGTTTGTGATTGGTTTAGAGGAGAGCTGGTGGGCGGAGCGAACCACATCAGTGAACTTCTCGATTTTATTTTCAAGAGAGATAGGATATTTGATATTAGCAAAGTCAGAGAAGTTGTTTTTAACATTATTTTTGAAGGCAGACCAACAGGTGGAGATTGCTCTAGGGTTTTCTTTATGAATATCGTAAGTTAAAGAGAAGCTGAGCATAACGGGGTTATGATCAGAAGAGAGTTCAGATATGGATTCAATATTGTAAGGGAAGTTGAAATTGCTGATAAGAGCGAAATCTAGAGTATTGGAAGAGTTATATCCATATCTGGGTAGGGGAGTTTGGAAAGATTATTTCTAAATTAGTAGCATCGGCGAAGTTTTTGAGCTGGATGCCCCTGGTTGAATTGTGTTAGCAATTCCACGCATTATGTTTCGTGTTAAAATCGCCGAAGATAATACAATTACTGTTGGTCTGAAGAATTGTTTTTATGTCTAGAGTAAAGAGTAAATTATCAGAGGTAGGGGGAACATAGATGTTAGTTATGGAGATGAGGTTAGTATTTGGGGGATTTATAGTTACGGTGGTAGCTTCGACAAAGTGGAGAGTGGGGGTGGGGGGTTTGAATGAGGGATAGATTTTTTAATAAGAATTAAAGTACCACCGTGAGCAGGGCCGTCCATGATGCGGTCGTTCTTGTAGCAAATATAATTATTGATGTTTATGTTGTGGGTAGGTCTCAGATGTGTTTCTTGCATGAGTAAGATATCGAGATTGTACTTCTCTACAAATAATTTGAATTCAGAGATTTTGTTCAAGATGCCGTTTACGTTCAAGGAACACAAACTCAGGCCATGCATAGGGTGTCTAATCATCAATGTCATTATAGATGGCCTCTAATAAGGCGTAGAATTTTTTTTTGTTTTTACTTTTTACTTTTAGCGGCGGTTGGTTGGGGAGCGGTTTCTGCAACATTCATATTATTTATTTGTTGTACAAGAGTTGAGAGCGCTTGAATCGTCTGGGAAAGTGTTTCGATAATTAGATTCATGCATTGGTTATTGCTATTTCTTGGAGCTATTTGGGGAGAAGCGTGGGTTTTGAAGGCCTGAGCTTGTGAGTGATTTATTGCGGGAACTTTTCCGACGCGAGGCGCCATATGTTGGGGTGCGGTGGAAGTAGAAGGTTTTAATAGATTTTGGGCTGCTTGCGCAAAAGAAGTGTTCGGTATGATTAATTTATTAACAATATGAGTGTAATTTGACCTGTTAGAGGTTCCTTTGCGGGGTTTAGAGAAAAGAGAGCACTTGGAATAATTTGCCATGTGCCCAAAGGCCTGGCAGTTTATACAGAAAAGTGTTTCGACCCGTTTAATTCGGCATTCAGCCGTCTGTGTGTGATGGGCCTCTCCACATTTTAGGCATCTGGGTTTTAAATGGCAATTTTGAGCAGTGTGATTGAATTTATTGCATTGAAGGAATTCGGTTATCCCTTTGCTTTCATAGCCTTCAATTCTTACCGTTAGGTAGGACAGTCTATTTTTACGCTAAAAAATTTTGCGTTATTCAAGTTTCGCGGTAAAGTTACTAGAAATACAGGGAGGGGTTGGTTCGTTATTTTGCCTAAAAGTTGAGTGACCCGTTCGACGGTGAACTATTCTTGTCTCTATTTCCAATAGCATTTCAAAAGGAGGATCTTAAGCAAATTTCTATTGGTGCACGACCTCAGTCAGTGTTATCTGATTTTATGAGTTAGTAACTGCGGCTAAAGTTTTGTAGTGTGTCTCCCAGAACAAGGTTCATAATGAATATAGTGCTGATTTACTACAGTGATATCACAGCGCTGTTGCTTTTCCCAAAGAGTAATTGCCAGCGGAATTCGAAGATTGCACCTATAGGCACAAAAAAATGCTGGTTATTTCATGAAACACTGAAAATTGTGATCGTTTTTTGTTTTTCCTCCCTCACATTGCGAAGGATGAGCTGGTCGCGTTGTACCACTTTTAAAAACAGAGCAGTTTTAGTGTGTTATAAATATAAGTTAAGCCACCAGGTTAGGTGTACTTGCTTCGGCAGTACATATACTAAAATTGGAACGATACAGAGAAGATTAGCATGGCCCCTGCGCAAGGATGACACGCAAAATCGTGAAGCGTTCCACATTTTTTATCATTCTTCTGAATCGTTCGACTTGGGAAGGATCTTGCGATTTATTTCATTTTCCACTTGTTGACAGATTTTCTAATCACTTTCGGAAACAAGCGCAACATAATACTCTTTTTAGTATGTTTCCAGAGAGAACGCGTAAAATAGTTTTAAAAGATAAAAATATTGCTCAATTTTAAGATTGAATTTCCCTCACTTGTTCACTATTTTAACAAAATTCTTATCTTGTTACGAATGTGCAAGACATAAGAATCCATTTCCTATTTTTCGATTTGTAAAAGAAATGTCTCGCATATTCCTTGCAGGGGTCAAGAGGAAAAGGACTGAAATATACTTTAATCTTCAAACCGGTGATCTGTTTGATATGTTTTCAGACCTGATTGTTGGTTCATCAATGATCGTTCTATTATTTTTCCAACACTTCCACTGCGCATCGGACACACATTCTTGTGCCTTTACTTTTTGCAGAACACTCTAAATTCCTGATATCTGCACGGAGGTATAAGGAGAAGGTCTGCGAAGATTATAGAAGAAAAGTGCATTGTTTCTGTGATGCAATACTGGGAGGCAGGCGTGGAAATCTTAAGGTGTTAGGAAAAGGGCATTAAGCGGCGCATTCTCTCCTCTTTCTTTTACAATATCGGATCGCATACAATGAATGGCTTCTCGGCATTCCAACTGATTAATTTTTATTACAATTCAAACTTCAAGAAAGAAAGGTCATCTCCTCTCGAGAGTATTGTCTTTTTCTTTGAAGAAAATGAGATCCATCAATGTTAAAATTTCACCTGAACAGAGAAAAAGTTTCTATAACCTATAGTTTTTCCGCCTACAATATACTCTCTCAAAAAGTACATGATGGAATTCTGAAAAGTCCAATTTAATTTTCACACAGGTTGAATAACTTTCTTCCAAAATACATATACACGCTTTTCAAAATCCATAAAAGGTGTCACAAAAAACTTTAAAAATTGCCAAACAAAGGGAAAGCGTTGGACGTTAACGAATTAGCTGAACGTGTTAATTTGGGAGTTATGTTCAATAAGGTTTCTCTTTAATGTATTTACCAATTTACTTTAATGTAAGTTATTTTCTAATTTATGTTAAAATCGTTTCGCGTGATATTTCATTTGTAGAACGTAAATTAGAAGAGTTTCATTAAACAGAGGATTTTTTTTAAAATCCGACTGTCCTACTAAATCACGTTCAGGAGAAAATTTGATTGATCATTTTAAGCAAAAACTGATTGCTTTATACACACAACACGCAATTTCTGTGTAAAGCAATGCAAAATTCCCGCCTGAATAATTAATTATCCTTCGGTGAGGACTTCGATAGACGAATTTCGATTGAAATTCATACGTCCGCAGGATGCGATTCAACCGCCAAGTATTTCTATATATTAGCTGAAATAAAACGCATTGCGCAAAGGCCACGTGAGAATAAGCGCATGAAACATTAGTATTGCGGCTGGGCGCCAGTTGTACAGCTTTGGACCATGAATCTTTCTCTTAAAGGGAACGTTATTGAGCAGAACCCAGAAGTCGTGCGGATTCCAATGTCGAAAATGATACCGTAAGGCTTATATAATTTTAAAGAATGACCTCATTACGGTTATCCATACAGCTAAGTACATTAATGGTTGACAAATAAACACAGAATTCACACGTCTCTTTTACAAATACACCCGTTTTGAAACAAATGTATAGTATGTCTTCAGAACTGCTTAGTGTGTTTGTAAATATATCGAAGGGAAATTTAATTTGAACACGAGTGTGCGATGTTTTTTCCACTCGTTCAACGACGTTGTTTTTGTTATTCGGTATGAGTGAGAGAATATTAACGTCGCACTGATGCGCAACACGAGGGCTTTTGGCGACGGTCCGCGTAATTTTGAAGCATGGTCAAGTGACGCGAACGACGCCTGAACTGGCACCCCCTCACCTAACTACCACACCACACCCACGGGAGGACATTTCGACAGATTTAACGTGCATCGCGCCCCTACACGGCGGAACTTTAGTGGTACTAGGATCGAACTCATGACACGCTAGCCATGATCCGATGCCTAGACCACTAGGCCACCGTGGCCTTGTTACTCGATATAATTGAATCTAAAGTGTTTCAAATAATGCTATTATCAAAACGTCGAGGGAGTAGTTTTCTGCCTGTGCCTCGTTAGTGTGGGTCATTTGTAGACACTTCACTCGAATACCAAGAGGAACGGTACTTGGACATCCCGTTCCAGTATTCGTTTTTCGGTCAAATTGTCGAATCGCCCAATGGTCCGCCAAATTTTGAGAAATCACCAATTTCCCGCATTTATGCGTGTTGTGTTTTGGAGTAGCAACCCTACCACAACACGCAACGCCGGAGCGTGAAATTCAAATGGAGGAAGGGAAACCATTAAATAACAACATTTGAAAGCGCTAAATTCAAGTTGGCGGAATTGAAATCATTAAAAAGTAGCATTTTAAAGTTTTGAAACTGAAAATTGTAGCAAAAGTTATGTATTTGAAAACAGAAATAATTTCACTTACCTTAACAAATGAACTATCTATCTCATTATCTATTTATTACCTCTGCCCCTTCCCCCCCCCCCGATATTTACGATGCGACTGCATATTTCTGAGGCCACCTTCCTAACCATTTTCGCCTCACTAACGAAACTGTATACGTATCCCTACTAATTAATTCAAAACAAGATCCATTCCTTACACAATGATTTCCTCTTTCACACTCGACAGATTCCTGCAATACCATCATTTAATTTCTAACCCGTTCTTTTTCTCAAATCCATACTTTTCCAACATACATACGATGATCCAATGAATCCTTCTCTCACACACCTTAGTAAAACTGCTTTCTTTCCTAACACAGCGAAAACACGTTCCGAATACTCATCATGCATTCATTCAGATTTGGATCGCAAGTATCAGCCATAATTTATGAGGACAAAAAAATTTTACCTTGAAAAAAATGTGTCCAGAATGAAGACGAAAAACCAGCTGCTTTTTAAAGGAATTCGCCGATTGCTAAATTAAAAGGTCAATATTGAACAGATCTTTACAGATATAGCATTCAGGAGGGTTACCAGATTTGGCGAGAAAACACTAGGCAGGATAAGTGGCCGCACTGACAACCCATTCTTTTGCTTTATTTTATTCAAATACACCCCACAAAAAGTGGGGTCCAAAAATTAAGTGAGGCTCATTAAATTGTTCCTCTCCACGGTAATCTTTAGTAAAAGGCGAAAGATTAGCACTTCGTTGAAGAGAAACCAGAGCATACCTGAAACAGTGTCTAGAGTGGACTATATGTAGTGAGTTCCAACTAAAAAAGTGGTAGCTAAGGAAAATAGGCACATCGCGTGTTTTATTTTTTTTTCCTGGGTTCCATCTGCATCATTTCTGCCTCGGGTGCGATCATCTGGCCCTAATCGTCATGGAACATGTTGCATTATCTTCAATAATATGTTTAGATTAATATTGTGAATAAATTAGATTGTTTTGATGAAATATGGCTAGTGTTCCTTCCCAATCCTTCCACACCTTTAGGCGTACAGGCGAGAACATTGCAACGGAGCCCTATATAAACACTAACCCTGAGATATGTGCAGGAACAAATTTTAGGGTCTAGCCTGAACTTTTTTTTCGGGATCATTAAGCCCGTCAGAATTTTTGGAAATTATCGATAATAACATCTCATATTATGAGAATTTGGTCTGCGCCTACCTGAAGGGTTATCTCGTAAGAAGAACACAAGATTGGTTTGAGGTTCTTGGTCAGTGATACTCAACCTGTGGCCCACCGGGCCTACTTAAGTGGTCCGGTCATGGGCCTTGCTCTGAGAAATTCATTTTTTTCTAATGAAAATTTGGTGGAATTATTCTTTGGAGAAAAATCAAACATATCTATTTTGCGGTCGATGTCGTATGGGTGCGAATTGATATTTTTTCCCTATTAGTGATAATAGACAACAGTGGAGAAGCGACCATTTTATGAGTGGAATTAATTTTTAACCATCTTTCATATCTTGTGTGCGAAAAATATTCGAAGAAAATAGATTGTTTGAAGACGATTGGGAAGTTAACTATTTTGTAGTGAAAAACAAGCATGGTTCAATAATTGTTCGATTTGTCACGAAAGTGTATTTAAAAAATACTAATAAACAGGAATCGTTGAACGTGACATTTTTCCTCGAAGATCTCTCTCAAAAGATGATACGTATGCTTTCTTGAAAATCTTTACAACAGCAAAAAATGAGTTTTGTCAGTGGTAATATCACAGCGATCAAACAAAGGCACCCTATGAAATTTCTTATAGCATTGGTAGCAATATGAAACCGTTTACGGAAGAATTTTTGATAGAGGGATTCTTAAATACTTCCAATATAGAAAAATTCAGAGGCAAAAATAAAGAAATATGTAAAATAATAATTAAAAAAAGCAAAATAGGAGTTTTAATATATTGATCAATTTCCACATTTTAAATTTTCTATGTTATGTTGGTCTTAAAGCATCCCCTCTCCATTTATCCTCACGTTGCGGCCCGCGTGAAAAAGCCATCATATGTATGCGACTCCCATGGAATAGCTAACATATGTATGCGGCCCTGCAAAAGAAAAAGGTTGAGTACCCCTGCTCTAGGAGGTTTGAGGTTTCAAAATGTAAATGTTCTCAGCAAGCAGTTCTTGTCCAATACAAGGTTCTTTTACGATCTGGTTTGGCTTGAAGTGTGACTGGCTGCTTCTGTACATGTGTTAATTCATTTCCCCCGTCCTAACATAACCACCCGAACGCTGGAATGATATTTTAAAATTCTTGCGACCTATTGTCGTTCCGTGGATTGCGATCGCTGCGCCTCCATTCGCAGAAAAAGTCTCTACGCTTTGATATGTGCATGACAAATTGTATTTCAATGGAGTACACAGAATACGAAGCTTCAAAGACATGTACGGGTAAAATTCGCAATTGCCCAGTAATTTTTTTCTTTAATTTCATTTTCTCTATAAAAGCAGGGTTCTTTTTTGTGTTTTATGGTTTTAGCACAGGACGCTACACGTAACATTTTATTGTACGAAATAAATGACTCGAATTCCCCCAACAAATCGTGCTCTTTCTCTCTTTAAATAAGGGTTCCATACCGGCAGTTTGCCCCCATGCAAAGAATTAAGCACCTGATATTAATAATTTTTAAAGCACTACGAAAGTAATGCTGGTCTAGTGTGATCGCTGCGCCTCTACTGCCTATTCTTGTCTCTATTTCCAATAGCATTTCAAAAGGAGGATCTTAAGCAAATTTCTATAGGGTGCACGACCTCAGTCAGTGTTATCTGATTTTATGAGTTAGTAACTGCGGCTAAAGTTTTGTAGTGTGTCTCCCAGAACAAGGTTCATAATGAATATAGTGCTGATTTACTACAGTGATATCACAGCGCTGTTGCTTTTCCCAAAGAGTAATTGCCAGCGGAATTGCGAAGATTGCACCTATAGGCACAAAAAAATGCTGGTTATTTCATGAAACACTGAAAATTGTGATCGTTTTTTGTTTTTCCTCCCTCACATTGCGAAGGATGAGCTGGTCGCGTTGTACCACTTTTAAAAACAGAGCAGTTTTAGTGTGTTATAAATATAAGTTAAGCCACCAGGTTAGGTGTACTTGCTTCGGCAGTACATATACTAAAATTGGAACGATACAGAGAAGATTAGCATGGCCCCTGCGCAAGGATGACACGCAAAATCGTGAAGCGTTCCACATTTTTTATCATTCTTCTGAATCGTTCGACTTGGGAAGGATCTTGCGATTTATTTCATTTTCCACTTGTTGACAGATTTTCTAATCACTTTCGGAAACAAGCGCAACATAATACTCTTTTTAGTATGTTTCCAGAGAGAACGCGTAAAATAGTTTTAAAAGATAAAAATATTGCTCAATTTTAAGATTGAATTTCCCTCACTTGTTCACTATTTTAACAAAATTCTTATCTTGTTACGAATGTGCAAGACATAAGAATCCATTTCCTATTTTTCGATTTGTAAAAGAAATGTCTCGCATATTCCTTGCAGGGGTCAAGAGGAAAAGGACTGAAATATACTTTAATCTTCAAACCGGTGATCTGTTTGATATGTTTTCAGACCTGATTGTTGGTTCATCAATGATCGTTCTATTATTTTTCCAACACTTCCACTGCGCATCGGACACACATTCTTGTGCCTTTACTTTTTGCAGAACACTCTAAATTCCTGATATCTGCACGGAGGTATAAGGAGAAGGTCTGCGAAGATTATAGAAGAAAAGTGCATTGTTTCTGTGATGCAATACTGGGAGGCAGGCGTGGAAATCTTAAGGTGTTAGGAAAAGGGCATTAAGCGGCGCATTCTCTCCTCTTTCTTTTACAATATCGGATCGCATACAATGAATGGCTTCTCGGCATTCCAACTGATTAATTTTTATTACAATTCAAACTTCAAGAAAGAAAGGTCATCTCCTCTCGAGAGTATTGTCTTTTTCTTTGAAGAAAATGAGATCCATCAATGTTAAAATTTCACCTGAACAGAGAAAAAGTTTCTATAACCTATAGTTTTTCCGCCTACAATATACTCTCTCAAAAAGTACATGATGGAATTCTGAAAAGTCCAATTTAATTTTCACACAGGTTGAATAACTTTCTTCCAAAATACATATACACGCTTTTCAAAATCCATAAAAGGTGTCACAAAAAACTTTAAAAATTGCCAAACAAAGGGAAAGCGTTGGACGTTAACGAATTAGCTGAACGTGTTAATTTGGGAGTTATGTTCAATAAGGTTTCTCTTTAATGTATTTACCAATTTACTTTAATGTAAGTTATTTTCTAATTTATGTTAAAATCGTTTCGCGTGATATTTCATTTGTAGAACGTAAATTAGAAGAGTTTCATTAAACAGAGGATTTTTTTTAAAATCCGACTGTCCTACTAAATCACGTTCAGGAGAAAATTTGATTGATCATTTTAAGCAAAAACTGATTGCTTTATACACACAACACGCAATTTCTGTGTAAAGCAATGCAAAATTCCCGCCTGAATAATTAATTATCCTTCGGTGAGGACTTCGATAGACGAATTTCGATTGAAATTCATACGTCCGCAGGATGCGATTCAACCGCCAAGTATTTCTATATATTAGCTGAAATAAAACGCATTGCGCAAAGGCCACGTGAGAATAAGCGCATGAAACATTAGTATTGCGGCTGGGCGCCAGTTGTACAGCTTTGGACCATGAATCTTTCTCTTAAAGGGAACGTTATTGAGCAGAACCCAGAAGTCGTGCGGATTCCAATGTCGAAAATGATACCGTAAGGCTTATATAATTTTAAAGAATGACCTCATTACGGTTATCCATACAGCTAAGTACATTAATGGTTGACAAATAAACACAGAATTCACACGTCTCTTTTACAAATACACCCGTTTTGAAACAAATGTATAGTATGTCTTCAGAACTGCTTAGTGTGTTTGTAAATATATCGAAGGGAAATTTAATTTGAACACGAGTGTGCGATGTTTTTTCCACTCGTTCAACGACGTTGTTTTTGTTATTCGGTATGAGTGAGAGAATATTAACGTCGCACTGATGCGCAACACGAGGGCTTTTGGCGACGGTCCGCGTAATTTTGAAGCATGGTCAAGTGACGCGAACGACGCCTGAACTGGCACCCCCTCACCTAACTACCACACCACACCCACGGGAGGACATTTCGACAGATTTAACGTGCATCGCGCCCCTACACGGCGGAACTTTAGTGGTACTAGGATCGAACTCATGACACGCTAGCCATGATCCGATGCCTAGACCACTAGGCCACCGTGGCCTTGTTACTCGATATAATTGAATCTAAAGTGTTTCAAATAATGCTATTATCAAAACGTCGAGGGAGTAGTTTTCTGCCTGTGCCTCGTTAGTGTGGGTCATTTGTAGACACTTCACTCGAATACCAAGAGGAACGGTACTTGGACATCCCGTTCCAGTATTCGTTTTTCGGTCAAATTGTCGAATCGCCCAATGGTCCGCCAAATTTTGAGAAATCACCAATTTCCCGCATTTATGCGTGTTGTGTTTTGGAGTAGCAACCCTACCACAACACGCAACGCCGGAGCGTGAAATTCAAATGGAGGAAGGGAAACCATTAAATAACAACATTTGAAAGCGCTAAATTCAAGTTGGCGGAATTGAAATCATTAAAAAGTAGCATTTTAAAGTTTTGAAACTGAAAATTGTAGCAAAAGTTATGTATTTGAAAACAGAAATAATTTCACTTACCTTAACAAATGAACTATCTATCTCATTATCTATTTATTACCTCTGCCCCTTCCCCCCCCCCCGATATTTACGATGCGACTGCATATTTCTGAGGCCACCTTCCTAACCATTTTCGCCTCACTAACGAAACTGTATACGTATCCCTACTAATTAATTCAAAACAAGATCCATTCCTTACACAATGATTTCCTCTTTCACACTCGACAGATTCCTGCAATACCATCATTTAATTTCTAACCCGTTCTTTTTCTCAAATCCATACTTTTCCAACATACATACGATGATCCAATGAATCCTTCTCTCACACACCTTAGTAAAACTGCTTTCTTTCCTAACACAGCGAAAACACGTTCCGAATACTCATCATGCATTCATTCAGATTTGGATCGCAAGTATCAGCCATAATTTATGAGGACAAAAAAATTTTACCTTGAAAAAAATGTGTCCAGAATGAAGACGAAAAACCAGCTGCTTTTTAAAGGAATTCGCCGATTGCTAAATTAAAAGGTCAATATTGAACAGATCTTTACAGATATAGCATTCAGGAGGGTTACCAGATTTGGCGAGAAAACACTAGGCAGGATAAGTGGCCGCACTGACAACCCATTCTTTTGCTTTATTTTATTCAAATACACCCCACAAAAAGTGGGGTCCAAAAATTAAGTGAGGCTCATTAAATTGTTCCTCTCCACGGTAATCTTTAGTAAAAGGCGAAAGATTAGCACTTCGTTGAAGAGAAACCAGAGCATACCTGAAACAGTGTCTAGAGTGGACTATATGTAGTGAGTTCCAACTAAAAAAGTGGTAGCTAAGGAAAATAGGCACATCGCGTGTTTTATTTTTTTTTCCTGGGTTCCATCTGCATCATTTCTGCCTCGGGTGCGATCATCTGGCCCTAATCGTCATGGAACATGTTGCATTATCTTCAATAATATGTTTAGATTAATATTGTGAATAAATTAGATTGTTTTGATGAAATATGGCTAGTGTTCCTTCCCCAATCCTTCCACACCTTTAGGCGTACAGGCGAGAACATTGCAACGGAGCCCTATAAACACTAACCCTGAGATATGTGCAGGAACAAATTTTAGGGTCTAGCCTGAACTTTTTTTTCGGGATCATTAAGCCCGTCAGAATTTTTGGAAATTATCGATAATAACATCTCATATTATGAGAATTTGGTCTGCGCCTACCTGAAGGGTTATCTCGTAAGAAGAACACAAGATTGGTTTGAGGTTCTTGGTCAGTGATACTCAACCTGTGGCCCACCGGGCCTACTTAAGTGGTCCGGTCATGGGCCTTGCTCTGAGAAATTCATTTTTTTCTAATGAAAATTTGGTGGAATTATTCTTTGGAGAAAAATCAAACATATCTATTTTGCGGTCGATGTCGTATGGGTGCGAATTGATATTTTTTCCCTATTAGTGATAATAGACAACAGTGGAGAAGCGACCATTTTATGAGTGGAATTAATTTTTAACCATCTTTCATATCTTGTGTGCGAAAAATATTCGAAGAAAATAGATTGTTTGAAGACGATTGGGAAGTTAACTATTTTGTAGTGAAAAACAAGCATGGTTCAATAATTGTTCGATTTGTCACGAAAGTGTATTTAAAAAATACTAATAAACAGGAATCGTTGAACGTGACATTTTTCCTCGAAGATCTCTCTCAAAAGATGATACGTATGCTTTCTTGAAAATCTTTACAACAGCAAAAAATGAGTTTTGTCAGTGGTAATATCACAGCGATCAAACAAAGGCACCCTATGAAATTTCTTATAGCATTGGTAGCAATATGAAACCGTTTACGGAAGAATTTTTGATAGAGGGATTCTTAAATACTTCCAATATAGAAAAATTCAGAGGCAAAAATAAAGAAATATGTAAAATAATAATTAAAAAAAGCAAAATAGGAGTTTTAATATATTGATCAATTTCCACATTTTAAATTTTCTATGTTATGTTGGTCTTAAAGCATCCCCTCTCCATTTATCCTCACGTTGCGGCCCGCGTGAAAAAGCCATCATATGTATGCGACTCCCATGGAATAGCTAACATATGTATGCGGCCCTGCAAAAGAAAAAGGTTGAGTACCCCTGCTCTAGGAGGTTTGAGGTTTCAAAATGTAAATGTTCTCAGCAAGCAGTTCTTGTCCAATACAAGGTTCTTTTACGATCTGGTTTGGCTTGAAGTGTGACTGGCTGCTTCTGTACATGTGTTAATTCATTTCCCCCGTCCTAACATAACCACCCGAACGCTGGAATGATATTTTAAAATTCTTGCGACCTATTGTCGTTCCGTGGATTGCGATCGCTGCGCCTCCATTCGCAGAAAAAGTCTCTACGCTTTGATATGTGCATGACAAATTGTATTTCAATGGAGTACACAGAATACGAAGCTTCAAAGACATGTACGGGTAAAATTCGCAATTGCCCAGTAATTTTTTTCTTTAATTTCATTTTCTCTATAAAAGCAGGGTTCTTTTTTGTGTTTTATGGTTTTAGCACAGGACGCTACACGTAACATTTTATTGTACGAAATAAATGACTCGAATTCCCCCAACAAATCGTGCTCTTTCTCTCTTTAAATAAGGGTTCCATACCGGCAGTTTGCCCCCATGCAAAGAATTAAGCACCTGATATTAATAATTTTTAAAGCACTACGAAAGTAATGCTGGTCTAGTGTGATCGCTGCGCCTCTACTGCCTATTCTTGTCTCTATTTCCAATAGCATTTCAAAAGGAGGATCTTAAGCAAATTTCTATAGGGTGCACGACCTCAGTCAGTGTTATCTGATTTTATGAGTTAGTAACTGCGGCTAAAGTTTTGTAGTGTGTCTCCCAGAACAAGGTTCATAATGAATATAGTGCTGATTTACTACAGTGATATCACAGCGCTGTTGCTTTTCCCAAAGAGTAATTGCCAGCGGAATTGCGAAGATTGCACCTATAGGCACAAAAAAATGCTGGTTATTTCATGAAACACTGAAAATTGTGATCGTTTTTTGTTTTTCCTCCCTCACATTGCGAAGGATGAGCTGGTCGCGTTGTACCACTTTTAAAAACAGAGCAGTTTTAGTGTGTTATAAATATAAGTTAAGCCACCAGGTTAGGTGTACTTGCTTCGGCAGTACATATACTAAAATTGGAACGATACAGAGAAGATTAGCATGGCCCCTGCGCAAGGATGACACGCAAAATCGTGAAGCGTTCCACATTTTTTATCATTCTTCTGAATCGTTCGACTTGGGAAGGATCTTGCGATTTATTTCATTTTCCACTTGTTGACAGATTTTCTAATCACTTTCGGAAACAAGCGCAACATAATACTCTTTTTAGTATGTTTCCAGAGAGAACGCGTAAAATAGTTTTAAAAGATAAAAATATTGCTCAATTTTAAGATTGAATTTCCCTCACTTGTTCACTATTTTAACAAAATTCTTATCTTGTTACGAATGTGCAAGACATAAGAATCCATTTCCTATTTTTCGATTTGTAAAAGAAATGTCTCGCATATTCCTTGCAGGGGTCAAGAGGAAAAGGACTGAAATATACTTTAATCTTCAAACCGGTGATCTGTTTGATATGTTTTCAGACCTGATTGTTGGTTCATCAATGATCGTTCTATTATTTTTCCAACACTTCCACTGCGCATCGGACACACATTCTTGTGCCTTTACTTTTTGCAGAACACTCTAAATTCCTGATATCTGCACGGAGGTATAAGGAGAAGGTCTGCGAAGATTATAGAAGAAAAGTGCATTGTTTCTGTGATGCAATACTGGGAGGCAGGCGTGGAAATCTTAAGGTGTTAGGAAAAGGGCATTAAGCGGCGCATTCTCTCCTCTTTCTTTTACAATATCGGATCGCATACAATGAATGGCTTCTCGGCATTCCAACTGATTAATTTTTATTACAATTCAAACTTCAAGAAAGAAAGGTCATCTCCTCTCGAGAGTATTGTCTTTTTCTTTGAAGAAAATGAGATCCATCAATGTTAAAATTTCACCTGAACAGAGAAAAAGTTTCTATAACCTATAGTTTTTCCGCCTACAATATACTCTCTCAAAAAGTACATGATGGAATTCTGAAAAGTCCAATTTAATTTTCACACAGGTTGAATAACTTTCTTCCAAAATACATATACACGCTTTTCAAAATCCATAAAAGGTGTCACAAAAAACTTTAAAAATTGCCAAACAAAGGGAAAGCGTTGGACGTTAACGAATTAGCTGAACGTGTTAATTTGGGAGTTATGTTCAATAAGGTTTCTCTTTAATGTATTTACCAATTTACTTTAATGTAAGTTATTTTCTAATTTATGTTAAAATCGTTTCGCGTGATATTTCATTTGTAGAACGTAAATTAGAAGAGTTTCATTAAACAGAGGATTTTTTTTAAAATCCGACTGTCCTACTAAATCACGTTCAGGAGAAAATTTGATTGATCATTTTAAGCAAAAACTGATTGCTTTATACACACAACACGCAATTTCTGTGTAAAGCAATGCAAAATTCCCGCCTGAATAATTAATTATCCTTCGGTGAGGACTTCGATAGACGAATTTCGATTGAAATTCATACGTCCGCAGGATGCGATTCAACCGCCAAGTATTTCTATATATTAGCTGAAATAAAACGCATTGCGCAAAGGCCACGTGAGAATAAGCGCATGAAACATTAGTATTGCGGCTGGGCGCCAGTTGTACAGCTTTGGACCATGAATCTTTCTCTTAAAGGGAACGTTATTGAGCAGAACCCAGAAGTCGTGCGGATTCCAATGTCGAAAATGATACCGTAAGGCTTATATAATTTTAAAGAATGACCTCATTACGGTTATCCATACAGCTAAGTACATTAATGGTTGACAAATAAACACAGAATTCACACGTCTCTTTTACAAATACACCCGTTTTGAAACAAATGTATAGTATGTCTTCAGAACTGCTTAGTGTGTTTGTAAATATATCGAAGGGAAATTTAATTTGAACACGAGTGTGCGATGTTTTTTCCACTCGTTCAACGACGTTGTTTTTGTTATTCGGTATGAGTGAGAGAATATTAACGTCGCACTGATGCGCAACACGAGGGCTTTTGGCGACGGTCCGCGTAATTTTGAAGCATGGTCAAGTGACGCGAACGACGCCTGAACTGGCACCCCCTCACCTAACTACCACACCACACCCACGGGAGGACATTTCGACAGATTTAACGTGCATCGCGCCCCTACACGGCGGAACTTTAGTGGTACTAGGATCGAACTCATGACACGCTAGCCATGATCCGATGCCTAGACCACTAGGCCACCGTGGCCTTGTTACTCGATATAATTGAATCTAAAGTGTTTCAAATAATGCTATTATCAAAACGTCGAGGGAGTAGTTTTCTGCCTGTGCCTCGTTAGTGTGGGTCATTTGTAGACACTTCACTCGAATACCAAGAGGAACGGTACTTGGACATCCCGTTCCAGTATTCGTTTTTCGGTCAAATTGTCGAATCGCCCAATGGTCCGCCAAATTTTGAGAAATCACCAATTTCCCGCATTTATGCGTGTTGTGTTTTGGAGTAGCAACCCTACCACAACACGCAACGCCGGAGCGTGAAATTCAAATGGAGGAAGGGAAACCATTAAATAACAACATTTGAAAGCGCTAAATTCAAGTTGGCGGAATTGAAATCATTAAAAAGTAGCATTTTAAAGTTTTGAAACTGAAAATTGTAGCAAAAGTTATGTATTTGAAAACAGAAATAATTTCACTTACCTTAACAAATGAACTATCTATCTCATTATCTATTTATTACCTCTGCCCCTTCCCCCCCCCCCGATATTTACGATGCGACTGCATATTTCTGAGGCCACCTTCCTAACCATTTTCGCCTCACTAACGAAACTGTATACGTATCCCTACTAATTAATTCAAAACAAGATCCATTCCTTACACAATGATTTCCTCTTTCACACTCGACAGATTCCTGCAATACCATCATTTAATTTCTAACCCGTTCTTTTTCTCAAATCCATACTTTTCCAACATACATACGATGATCCAATGAATCCTTCTCTCACACACCTTAGTAAAACTGCTTTCTTTCCTAACACAGCGAAAACACGTTCCGAATACTCATCATGCATTCATTCAGATTTGGATCGCAAGTATCAGCCATAATTTATGAGGACAAAAAAATTTTACCTTGAAAAAAATGTGTCCAGAATGAAGACGAAAAACCAGCTGCTTTTTAAAGGAATTCGCCGATTGCTAAATTAAAAGGTCAATATTGAACAGATCTTTACAGATATAGCATTCAGGAGGGTTACCAGATTTGGCGAGAAAACACTAGGCAGGATAAGTGGCCGCACTGACAACCCATTCTTTTGCTTTATTTTATTCAAATACACCCCACAAAAAGTGGGGTCCAAAAATTAAGTGAGGCTCATTAAATTGTTCCTCTCCACGGTAATCTTTAGTAAAAGGCGAAAGATTAGCACTTCGTTGAAGAGAAACCAGAGCATACCTGAAACAGTGTCTAGAGTGGACTATATGTAGTGAGTTCCAACTAAAAAAGTGGTAGCTAAGGAAAATAGGCACATCGCGTGTTTTATTTTTTTTTTCCTGGGTTCCATCTGCATCATTTCTGCCTCGGGTGCGATCATCTGGCCCTAATCGTCATGGAACATGTTGCATTATCTTCAATAATATGTTTTGATTAATATTGTGAATAAATTAGATTGTTTTGATGAAATATGGCTAGTGTTCCTTCCAATCCTCCCACACCTTTAGGCGTACAGGCGAGAACATTGCAACGGAGCCCTATATAAACACTAACCCTGAGATATGTGCAGGAACAAATTTTAGGGTCTAGCCTGAACTTTTTTTTCGGGATCATTAAGCCCGTCAGAATTTTTGGAAATTATCGATAATAACATCTCATATTATGAGAATTTGGTCTGCGCCTACCTGAAGGGTTATCTCGTAAGAAGAACACAAGATTGGTTTGAGGTTCTTGGTCAGTGATACTCAACCTGTGGCCCACCGGGCCTACTTAAGTGGTCCGGTCATGGGCCTTGCTCTGAGAAATTCATTTTTTTCTAATGAAAATTTGGTGGAATTATTCTTTGGAGAAAAATCAAACATATCTATTTTGCGGTCGATGTCGTATGGGTGCGAATTGATATTTTTTCCCTATTAGTGATAATAGACAACAGTGGAGAAGCGACCATTTTATGAGTGGAATTAATTTTTAACCATCTTTCATATCTTGTGTGCGAAAAATATTCGAAGAAAATAGATTGTTTGAAGACGATTGGGAAGTTAACTATTTTGTAGTGAAAAACAAGCATGGTTCAATAATTGTTCGATTTGTCACGAAAGTGTATTTAAAAAATACTAATAAACAGGAATCGTTGAACGTGACATTTTTCCTCGAAGATCTCTCTCAAAAGATGATACGTATGCTTTCTTGAAAATCTTTACAACAGCAAAAAATGAGTTTTGTCAGTGGTAATATCACAGCGATCAAACAAAGGCACCCTATGAAATTTCTTATAGCATTGGTAGCAATATGAAACCGTTTACGGAAGAATTTTTGATAGAGGGATTCTTAAATACTTCCAATATAGAAAAATTCAGAGGCAAAAATAAAGAAATATGTAAAATAATAATTAAAAAAAGCAAAATAGGAGTTTTAATATATTGATCAATTTCCACATTTTAAATTTTCTATGTTATGTTGGTCTTAAAGCATCCCCTCTCCATTTATCCTCACGTTGCGGCCCGCGTGAAAAAGCCATCATATGTATGCGACTCCCATGGAATAGCTAACATATGTATGCGGCCCTGCAAAAGAAAAAGGTTGAGTACCCCTGCTCTAGGAGGTTTGAGGTTTCAAAATGTAAATGTTCTCAGCAAGCAGTTCTTGTCCAATACAAGGTTCTTTTACGATCTGGTTTGGCTTGAAGTGTGACTGGCTGCTTCTGTACATGTGTTAATTCATTTCCCCCGTCCTAACATAACCACCCGAACGCTGGAATGATATTTTAAAATTCTTGCGACCTATTGTCGTTCCGTGGATTGCGATCGCTGCGCCTCCATTCGCAGAAAAAGTCTCTACGCTTGATATGTGCATGACAAATTGTATTTCAATGGAGTACACAGAATACGAAGCTTCAAAGACATGTACGGGTAAAATTCGCAATTGCCCAGTAATTTTTTCTTTAATTTCATTTTCTCTATAAAAGCAGGGTTCTTTTTTGTGTTTTATGGTTTTAGCACAGGACGCTACACGTAACATTTTATTGTACGAAATAAATGACTCGAATTCCCCCAACAAATCGTGCTCTTTCTCTCTTTAAATAAGGGTTCCATACCGGCAGTTTGCCCCCATGCAAAGAATTAAGCACCTGATATTAATAATTTTTAAAGCACTACGAAAGTAATGCTGGTCTAGTGTGATCGCTGCGCCTCTACTGCCTATTCTTGTCTCTATTTCCAATAGCATTTCAAAAGGAGGATCTTAAGCAAATTTCTATAGGGTGCACGACCTCAGTCAGTGTTATCTGATTTTATGAGTTAGTAACTGCGGCTAAAGTTTTGTAGTGTGTCTCCCAGAACAAGGTTCATAATGAATATAGTGCTGATTTACTACAGTGATATCACAGCGCTGTTGCTTTTCCCAAAGAGTAATTGCCAGCGGAATTGCGAAGATTGCACCTATAGGCACAAAAAAATGCTGGTTATTTCATGAAACACTGAAAATTGTGATCGTTTTTTGTTTTTCCTCCCTCACATTGCGAAGGATGAGCTGGTCGCGTTGTACCACTTTTAAAAACAGAGCAGTTTTAGTGTGTTATAAATATAAGTTAAGCCACCAGGTTAGGTGTACTTGCTTCGGCAGTACATATACTAAAATTGGAACGATACAGAGAAGATTAGCATGGCCCCTGCGCAAGGATGACACGCAAAATCGTGAAGCGTTCCACATTTTTTATCATTCTTCTGAATCGTTCGACTTGGGAAGGATCTTGCGATTTATTTCATTTTCCACTTGTTGACAGATTTTCTAATCACTTTCGGAAACAAGCGCAACATAATACTCTTTTTAGTATGTTTCCAGAGAGAACGCGTAAATAGTTTTAAAAGATAAAAATATTGCTCAATTTTAAGATTGAATTTCCCTCACTTGTTCACTATTTTAACAAAATTCTTATCTTGTTACGAATGTGCAAGACATAAGAATCCATTTCCTATTTTTCGATTTGTAAAAGAAATGTCTCGCATATTCCTTGCAGGGGTCAAGAGGAAAAGGACTGAAATATACTTTAATCTTCAAACCGGTGATCTGTTTGATATGTTTTCAGACCTGATTGTTGGTTCATCAATGATCGTTCTATTATTTTCCAACACTTCCACTGCGCATCGGACACACATTCTTGTGCCTTTACTTTTTGCAGAACACTCTAAATTCCTGATATCTGCACGGAGGTATAAGGAGAAGGTCTGCGAAGATTATAGAAGAAAAGTGCATTGTTTCTGTGATGCAATACTGGGAGGCAGGCGTGGAAATCTTAAGGTGTTAGGAAAAGGGCATTAAGCGGCGCATTC
Organism: Trichonephila clavata; assembly: GCA_019973975.1. Taxonomy (NCBI): domain Eukaryota; kingdom Metazoa; phylum Arthropoda; class Arachnida; order Araneae; family Nephilidae; genus Trichonephila; species Trichonephila clavata. The sequence goes on along the minus strand of BMAO01024309.1, from coordinate 4,724 downwards.
TCTCCTCTTTCTTTTACAATATCGGATCGCATACAATGAATGGCTTCTCGGCATTCCAACTGATTAATTTTTATTACAATTCAAACTTCAAGAAAGAAAGGTCATCTCCTCTCGAGAGTATTGTCTTTTTCTTTGAAGAAAATGAGATCCATCAATGTTAAAATTTCACCTGAACAGAGAAAAAGTTTCTATAACCTATAGTTTTTCCGCCTACAATATACTCTCTCAAAAAGTACATGATGGAATTCTGAAAAGTCCAATTTAATTTTCACACAGGTTGAATAACTTTCTTCCAAAATACATATACACGCTTTTCAAAATCCATAAAAGGTGTCACAAAAAACTTTAAAAATTGCCAAACAAAGGGAAAGCGTTGGACGTTAACGAATTAGCTGAACGTGTTAATTTGGGAGTTATGTTCAATAAGGTTTCTCTTTAATGTATTTACCAATTTACTTTAATGTAAGTTATTTTCTAATTTATGTTAAAATCGTTTCGCGTGATATTTCATTTGTAGAACGTAAATTAGAAGAGTTTCATTAAACAGAGGATTTTTTTTAAAATCCGACTGTCCTACTAAATCACGTTCAGGAGAAAATTTGATTGATCATTTTAAGCAAAAACTGATTGCTTTATACACACAACACGCAATTTCTGTGTAAAGCAATGCAAAATTCCCGCCTGAATAATTAATTATCCTTCGGTGAGGACTTCGATAGACGAATTTCGATTGAAATTCATACGTCCGCAGGATGCGATTCAACCGCCAAGTATTTCTATATATTAGCTGAAATAAAACGCATTGCGCAAAGGCCACGTGAGAATAAGCGCATGAAACATTAGTATTGCGGCTGGGCGCCAGTTGTACAGCTTTGGACCATGAATCTTTCTCTTAAAGGGAACGTTATTGAGCAGAACCCAGAAGTCGTGCGGATTCCAATGTCGAAAATGATACCGTAAGGCTTATATAATTTTAAAGAATGACCTCATTACGGTTATCCATACAGCTAAGTACATTAATGGTTGACAAATAAACACAGAATTCACACGTCTCTTTTACAAATACACCCGTTTGAAACAAATGTATAGTATGTCTCAGAACTGCTTAGTGTGTTTGTAAATATATCGAAGGGAAATTTAATTTGAACACGAGTGTGCGATGTTTTTTCCACTCGTTCAACGACGTTGTTTTTGTTATTCGGTATGAGTGAGAGAATATTAACGTCGCACTGATGCGCAACACGAGGGCTTTTGGCGACGGTCCGCGTAATTTTGAAGCATGGTCAAGTGACGCGGACGACGCCTGAACTGGCACCCCTCACCTAACTACCACACCACACCCACGGGAGGACATTTCGACAGATTTAACGTGCATCGCGCCCCTACACGGCGGAACTTTAGTGGTACTAGGATCGAACTCATGACACGCTAGCCATGATCCGATGCCTAGACCACTAGGCCACCGTGGCCTTGTTACTCGATATAATTGAATCTAAAGTGTTTCAAATAATGCTATTATCAAAACGTCGAGGGAGTAGTTTTCTGCCTGTGCCTCGTTAGTGTGGGTCATTTGTAGACACTTCACTCGAATACCAAGAGGAACGGTACTTGGACATCCCGTTCCAGTATTCGTTTTTCGGTCAAATTGTCGAATCGCCCAATGGTCCGCCAAATTTTGAGAAATCACCAATTTCCCGCATTTATGCGTGTTGTGTTTTGGAGTAGCAACCTACCACAACACGCAACGCCGGAGCGTGAAATTCAAATGGAGGAAGGGAAACCATTAAATAACAACATTTTAAAGCGCGAAATTCAAGTTGGCGGAATTGAAATCATTAAAAAGTAGCATTTTAAAGTTTTGAAACTGAAAATTGTAGCAAAAGTTATGTATTTGAAAACAGAAATAATTTCACTTACCTTAACAAATGAACTATCTATCTCATTATCTATTTATTACTCTGCCCTTCCCCCGATATTTACGATGCGACTGCATATTTCTGAGGCACCTTCCTAACCATTTTCGCCTCACTAACGAAACTGTATACTATCCCTACTAATTAATTCAAAAAAGATCATTCTTACACAATGATTTCCTCTTTCACACTCGACAGATTCCTGCAATACCATCATTTACTTTCTAACCGTTCTTTTTCTCAAATCCATACTTTTCCACATACATACGATGATCCAATGAATCTTCTCTCACACACCATAGTAAAACTGCTTTCTTTCCTAACACAGCGAAAACACGTTCCGAATACTCATCATGCATTCATTCAGATTTGGATCGCAAGTTCAGCCATAATTTATGAGGACAAAAAAAATTTTACCTTGAAAAAAATGTGTCCAGAATGAAGACGAAAACCATGCTTTTTAAAGGAATTCGCCGGTTGCTAAATTAAAAGGTCGATATTGAACAGATTTACAGATATAGCATTCAGGAGGGTTAAGATTTGGCGAGAAAACACTAGCAGATAAGTGGCCGCACTGAAACCCATTCTTTTGCTTTATTTTATTCAAATACACCCACAAAAAGTGGGTCCAAAAATTAAGTGAGGCTCATTAAATTGTTCCTCCACGGTAATCTTTAGTAAAAGGCGAAAGATTAGCATTCGTTGAAGAGAAACCGAGCATACAAACAGTGTCTAGATGGACTATATGTAGTGATTCCAACTAAAAAAGTGGTAGCTATAGAAAATAGGCACATCGCGTTTTTTATTTTTTTTTCCTGGGTTCCATCTGCATCATTTCTGCCTCGGGTGCGATCATCTGGCCCTAATCGTCATGGAACATGTTGCATTATCTTCAATAATATGTTTTGATTAATATTGTGAATAAATTAGATTTTTTGATGAATATGGCTAGTGTTCCTTCCAATCTCCCACACCTTTAGGCGTACAGGCGAGAACATTGCAACGGAGCCCTATAAACACTAACCCTGAGATATGTGGCAGGAACAAATTTTAGGGTCTAGCCTGAACTTTTTTTTTTCGGGATCATTAAGCCGTCAGAAATTTTTGGAAATTATGATAATAACATCTCATATTATGAGAATCAGCATTTTGGCCTGCGCTACTGAAGGGTTATCTCGTAAGAAGACACAAGATTGGTTTGAGGTTCTTGGTCAGTGATACTCAACCTGTGGCCCCACCGGGCCTACTTAAGTGGTCCGGTCATGGGCCTTGCTCTGAGAAATTCATTTTTTTTCTAATGAAAATTTGGTGGAATTATTCTTTGGAGAAAAATCAAACATATCTATTTTGCGGTCGATGTCGTATGGGTGCGAATTGATATTTTTTCCCTATTAGTGATAATAGACAAAGTGGAGAAGCGACCATTTTATGAGTGGAATTAATTTTAACCATCTTTCATATCTTGTATGCGAAAAATATTCGAGAAAATAGATTGTTTGAAGACGATTGGGAAGTTACTATTTTGTAGTGAAAAACAAGCATGGTTCAATAATGTTCGATTTGTCACGAAAGTGTATTTAAAAATACTAATAAACAGAATCGTTGAACGTGACACTTTTCCTCGAAGATCTCTCTCAAAGATGATCATATGCTTTCTTGAAAATCTTTACAACAGCAAAAATGAGTTTTGTCAGTGGTAATATCAAGCGATCAAACAAGGCACCTATGAATTCTTATAGCATTGGTAGCAATATGAACCGTTTACGAAGAATTTTTTGATAGAGGGATTCTTAAATACTTCAATATAGAAAAATTCAGAGGCAAAAATAAAGAAATATGTAAAATAATAATTAAAAAAAGCAAAATAGGAGTTTTAATATATTGATCAATTTCCACATTTTAAATTTTCTATGTTATGTTGGTCTTAAAGCATCCCCTCTCCATTTATCCTCACGTTTGCGGCCGCGTGAAAAGCCATCATATGTATGCGACTCCCATGGAATAGCTAACATATGTATGCGGCCCTGCAAAAGAAAAAGGTTGAGTACCGCTGCTCTAGGAGGTTTGAGGTTTCAAAATGTAAATGTTCTCAGCAAGCGTTCTTGTCCAATACAAGGTTCTTTTACGATCTGGTTTGGCTTGAAGTGTGACTGGCTGTTTGTACATGTGTTAATTCATTTCCCGTCCTAACATAACCACCCGAACGCTGGAATGATATTTTAAAATTCTTGCGACCTATTGTCGTTCCGTGGATTGCGATCGCTGCGCCTCCATTCGCAGAAAAGTCTCTACGCTTGATATGTGCATGACAAATTGTATTTCAATGGAGTACACAGAATACGAAGCTTCAAAGACATGTACGGGTAAAATTCGCAATTGCCCAGTAATTTTTTTCTTTAATTTCATTTTCTCTATAAAAGCAGGGTTCTTTTTTGTGTTTTATGGTTTTAGCACAGGACGCTACACGTAACATTTTATTGTACGAAATAAATGACTCGAATTCCCCAACAAATCGTGCTCTTTCTCTCTTTAAATAAGGGTTCCATACCGGCAGTTTGCCCCATGCAAAGAATTAAGCACCTGATATTAATAATTTTTAAAGCACTACGAAAGTAATGCTGGTCTAGTGTGATCGCTGCGCCTCTACTGCCTATTCTTGTCTCTATTTCCAATAGCATTTCAAAAGGAGGATCTTAAGCAAATTTCTATTGGGTGCACGACCTCAGTCAGTGTTATCTGATTTATGAGTTAGTAACTGCGGCTAAAGTTTTGTAGTGTGTCTCCAGAACAAGGTTCATAATGAATATAGTG